>CAUYRH010000974.1:0-33254 GCA_963574655.1 Perodicticus potto
GGCGCCTGTAGTCCCAGCTACTTGGGAGGTGGAGGCAGGAGACTCACTTGAGCCCAGGAATTGGAGGTTGCTGTGAGCTGTGATGCCATAGCACTCTATCCAGGGTGACAGCTTGAGGCTCTGTCTCAAAAAAACAAACAACAAAAAAAAACAGACGACAATCTCCTATCATAGTACTTATGACAGTATTTCAAAGGGATAGATCTGATTATAAAAGGGCTGAGACAGAGACTTGGGAAAACTGATGAAGAACTCATGTATTTCTATAAAAACGACAAGATTTATATCATGCTACACAAATCAGATATGAAGGATTTGATATTGTGAGCATTTGAAATTTTGTCCAGAAAATTGCTGTGGAGAAATACCTGAAATCCAAACAACAGTTGGTTCCTTCTTATCTTATTTTGTTTGACTAACGGCAGGTAGAGAAAGTTAAGTAACAATACTTTTTGACTCATGGCATGCCATCATTATTATTCTATTAGGTTCCTCTTATTTCGTCTCAATCTAGCTAATCTGCTTTAACCCCATTTCCTAATTCTGCTCAGCTCCCTCCCGTGGACACTCTGTTAATGTATTTATTGTGTGTGCTGTTGTGATCTTTTGATCTTGGGCTCTTCACTTAGACCGTGCTCCAGAGGGTTCTGAACATCAGAGAAACATCTTTATTAAAGAATACCCGGGGCCTCTGTCACCCAGCATCCAGTGCTCAGGGCTGGCTCAACACCACTCGTAACCCTCAACGTTCACTCTTCTATTTCATCCCCAGGAAAGTGCTTCTTGGTATCTCTTGCCTGTATCTTGCTGTGTCCAAATGCACTGAACCGTCTGTGTGACAGGGGAAGGAGGATTTTCCCAGTGGGAACACGGGTAAGAGAGAAGAGGAATCGCCTCGTTACGGATTCTGGCTAACTGAAGTGTTTCTAGTGGTGAGTATTTTCTTGATTTCTCTTTGTGTTCAAATTGTAGCTAAGGCAGAATTTGTGAATCAGGATGTTGCTTGCAACATGGGCACATGGCAGTCCAGGAGGAATCCATAGTGTTAAATAATTACTCGGCCAAACATTGCTCATCCATCAACAGACCATCCAGACGCGTGCAATAATGATTAAATCTGGTCTCATCTCTGACATTGTGCCAGCTTTTCATCACATGCATCTAAACAAATTTTTACATATGTTTTCTCATTTTATTATTAGGAAGTTATTTTTTGTCAAACGGTAGCATAAATCTTGTACTTAATAATACATATTGTACTTATTTTCATCCTGATTTATAACTGTTAAACCTGTAGATATATGCGGACCTCCATTTACATTCTTGTCCCAGGCCCTGCAAATGTTGCGTGTGGACTTGATCCATTTGTGTGTTTGTTTGAAAGAGAAAAACAAAATGTGATTGTTTGGTGGGCTTCGTCTCATTCCTCCTTTGCTTTTGAAATAAATAGCGTGTGTGTGTAAATAACATGATTCTTCTAAATATTGTGTAGGTTTAGTTTTTTCTTGGGCATTCATCACTTTGTATGCATCTGTCCTCCTGGTGGAGATTGTCTTCAGCTTCTTACCATGACCAACAATACTGCGATGAGCATCCTTGAATACGTCCCTTACAGACTTGCAATGATTTCAGATCTCTCTAGAAAGACTGCACCAATTTGCATTTCTACAAGCAGCACGAGGGGGCTCCTATATGACCATATCCCTATCAAAACTTGGTTATTATCCTGCATACTAATTTCTGACAGTCTAATAGTAAAGTGACAATTCTTGTTTAAATTTGAATTTCTCTAACTACTGATGTTTCATTTCTTCTGTGAATTTACCTGTTCATTAGTTAACCTTGTCTTTTTCTGTTTTTGAAAGAATTCCTATTCAAAATATTAGATCCTGATGATATGTCTTATTATATGATCCTATAATACATCTCTCAATCCACTACTTGTTTACTTTATTGACAATGTCATTTATGGGAAACACATCTTTATTTTTGATCCAATCAGAATGGTCAAATTTTATTTTGTGGTTTGTACTGTTGGGATTTTTATCTGAGAAGTCCTTCCCTTATTCATAAAAATAATCTATGCCAGCCTCTTGAAAGTGTGTTACTTGATCTTTCACTTTTGGATCTGTGCTCCCCTACCTCGTGAAGTGTTAGATCTGTTATTGATATTGTGACTCTCTTTCCACTGATACCGACTGTCCCAGTCTTCCTATCCGTTTAGCATTTGTCCCGTTTTCATCACATAGTAAATTCCCACATATGGAACAATCTATTTCTGAGTTGTCTGCTCTGATACATTGCTTACTTTTTATTCTCCCATTATAGTGTTATACCCAAAGCGAGTGGGATAGAGAAACGCCAGCACACTGAGTCCAAATTAAGCAAGGGTCCTTTATTGATCGGCTGAGCCAAGAGCAGGCTCACGCCTCAAAGTCTCCCAACCCCTAGAAGCAGGGGTGGAAACCTTTCATAAGGGGCTTTCGGCAGCGGAGGAGGACTCCTTAATGCAAGCCCATTTGACAAGAGCCAACACCTGGTAAGTAGAGTCCTTACAAGGGGAAGCTGGGGCTTTGCATTATTACTGAACTCTGAGCTGAGCTTCCTGTCTTAAAGGGGGAGGGTCGAAAGCCCCCAGCAAGATGGAGTCGGGGCATAACAATAGTATGTTTTAATATCTGGTAAGAACATTCTCTCTTTTTTCAAAGTTGCTTTAGCTATTTGTGGGCGTTTATTCTTCCACGTTAATTTCGGAATGACTTTATTGAGTTTCTAAAAAATCTTCCTGAAATTTGTAATTATAGATTAATTTGATGAGAACCAATAACTAGATGGAATTAAGTCGCCTCATCCAAGCTCATGGAATATCACTTCAATTATTCAATTATTTAAAATGTTTTCTTATAGATTCTTTTTTTTTTTTTAGAGACAGAGTTCCATTTTGTCACCCTCGGTAGAGTGCTATGACATCACAGCTCACAGCAACCTCCAGCTCTTGGGCTTAGGCGATTCTCTTGCCTTAGCCTTCCGTGTTTTCTTATAGATTCTTAAAAATGTCTTCATAGGGGAAATATTTTTTTCACCTCCAATTGCTATTTTCCCTATTCCTAGCAGTCTTATTTTTAAGATGTTGACATTTCTACTTCTGTTCTTCAAATCTTCTAGTCTTTAAAATATTTTCAGTACCTTTGCCCTTTTCTGATATTTTCTGGGAGAGTTCTTTCAATATTCATTAGGAATATGTAATCTATTTCTCCAATTTATTGTGTTAGTTCAATTATAATATTTCTTCAACTTTTGGGACTTTTTCTCCATGGTTCACATTGCTGATATTCTACTGTACACCACTGAGGATATTTATTAATATTTTTATTACTTTAAATCCTGCTTCACGTGGTAGATTCATTTCAGTTTGATTTCTTTCTTTTCTACTGGTGACATTCCGTAGGTGAGTAGTTATATAGGCAGCTAGGTAATATTTCCTTGGGGATATCAGCTGCCTGTCTGGAAACATGTACTGGGAAGGACTCTAAAGCAAGGAAGTCCACAAAGGAATACATTAATTCAGCGAAGATAAATGGTATGCAGGAAACAGATCAATCTGATGGGATAGCATGGATACAGGGACATATGTATTTAATATTGATTAATTGATAAGGGAAGACCTCTGAGGAAATTACAGGTGAGCCAAGAGCTAATTAGGAGAAGAATGTTCCAGATAGATTTAACACATATGTAGACACTTTGAGGACAAACAAGCTTGGTTATACTTGAAGTATAGACAGAGAGCCATGGGCTTTGGAATAAAATGGCCGAGTGGTGGAGTGATATGAAATGAGAATAGAGAGATAGGTAGGGCCTGGTTATATTGGACCTTGTAGGCCACCCATTAGGAGTTTGTGTTTTATTGTGAATGAGATGGGAAACTTTCACAGATTTCTAAATAAGGATGAGATGATCTCATTAGCTCCTCCTGTCCAACATTTTTATTATGGTAATTTTAAACATACAAAAACGTCGAGAGAATTTTTTTTTCTTTTAAGACAAAGTCTTGTTCTGTCACCCTGGCATCATCACAGCTCAAACCTCAAACAACTCTTGGGCTCAAGTGATTCTTCTGCCTCAGCCTCCTGAATAGCTGAGACTACAGATGCTCACCACAACGCCAAGCTAAGTTCTCTATTTTTAGTAAAGATGGGTCTTGCTCTTGCTCAGGCTGTTCCGGAACTCCTGAGTTCAAGCAATCTTCCTGCCTCAGCCCCCAGAGTATTAGGATTATAGGTTTGAGCCACTGCGCTTGGCCAAGTTGAAAGAATTTTACAGGGAATATGCATCTGCTAATCAATTGATTATACTATTACCATAACATTTTACCAAGCTTATTTTATCATGTATTATTCATTTGTCTATTCCTCTAACTATAATTTACTTACCAGATTTTTTGATCTATTTCAAAATAATTTACAGACTCCAGCATATTATTTACTCCTAAATAATTCAGCATGTATATCACTACTCAGAGTTTTGTGTTCTTTCACTTTGATGAAAAATTTATATAAAATGAAGTGTATAAATTGCCAACTTTTGACAAATACTTCCACCTCTGCAACTCAAACTTCCATCAAAACAGAGTCTATTACTTTCACCTCAGGAAGTTTCCTGGTGGCCATTCCCCATCAATCTCTGTACCCATTGCCCCAGTGACAACTACCGTGCTAAGTTTTTCCACCATTGATTAATGTAACCTGTTACAGAATTTCATATAAATACATTAATACCGCGTGTACCCATTGGAGTTAGGTGTCTTGCATTCATCCTAATCTTTTGGAAATCTATCCATGTTCTTGCATGTATCAGTATGTTTTCCCCTTTACTGTGGACTGGTATTCCATTACATAAGCATACCATAGTTTATTCTGTTGATGGACATTTGGGCTAGCTGCAATTTTTAGCCATGGTGAATAAAGCTGTGATAAACATTTTTGTACAAGTCTTTTTATAACCATGTACTTTTATTTCTCTTGGGAAGTGTACTTTTATTTCTTTGGGAGTGGAATTATGGATCATAGAGTAGGATTCTGTTTTGTTTTCTGAAAAACTAGGACAGCTTTTCCTAAAGTGCTCATGCCCTTCTCATTTGGTTTTAAAAAATGGTCCTTTTGGTAATAATATGCAGAGGAATGCAAAGGGACAGGATTAGAAGCTAGGAGTAAGAATATTTTCATAGCCCATAGGCAGAACCTACATGTAGGTGTTAGCCAAAATATCTATAAAATATGTGTATAATTTTATTTCCTAGTACAACTGATGATATCTGACTCAGAATGAGATAATTAATCGTAGAGCCAACTTCAGCTGTGTAATTTTGAGATCTGGAAGGAATTAAAAACCCAAATTCTACTTACAGGAAAGAGATCTTCTTTGAGAAGGGCATTACACAGTAAATCACTCAGGGAAAATGCTCCTCTGAGTCTATGTGGTATTTTCCATTTGAGTGATGAGGTGTCAAATAAAGCTATATTAGGTGGGGTTTTTTAAATCATAAAGCTGATATATCTGTTTTCTATTTCATTGTAAAATAAAATACAGGTCCAGAAAAGCCACACAAAAAAGCCATATGAAAGAATAATATTGCTTTGAGTTACTGTAAATCACTTTCCACTAAACCCAGGACAAAGTATGAAGTTTTGCAAGCCATTTTAGAAGACCCTCCAGCTGACCTTTCCTACTTAGACCTGTTCTTCTCTTGAAAAGTAACCACTATGCTGACTTTTACAGATATTCTTTGCTATTTTAGAGCAATAAAATCATTTTCAGATTTTATGATGCAAAAAAATTATTCCATTTTTCCTTCCATCACCTTCATAGACAACTCCTAAATAATTTGTCTTTATTTTTGGCTTTGTTCTGACTATATGTTTTGGTTATTCTAACTTTTTTTTAATGGTTTCACCACTTGAGTGTGCATTATTAGACACACTGGTTGACTCTGTCTATTTATAAAATTTGATATCTTTCGTATCTTTTAAGATGTATGGGATTATCCCCCATTCCTTCTTTGCCTTACAATTCATCAGCTGAAGCATTTAGGCCATTTAATATAAAGTGTCCTGCAGCTTGGATTTTTTTTTTTCTGTTACATCCTCATGGTGAAGTTCAGCATGCTCTTTTGTCCTCTGTATTTCCTCAAATTTGGCAGCTGGATTAAGTGCTTGTTCACTCTTGGGTTTGGTTCCATCGACCGATAATGTCTGACTATCTTTTTCTGATGTTCAGAGACATTGACACTCTTTTCCTCAATTTCACAAATTCATTGGGGATTGCAAAGGGCAATGTTCTGATTCGGTATTTGGTTGTGCATTACTAGGTGAAATACTCTTTGTAAAGAGATGCTTCTTCTTTCACCTTGTTCTTGTTTTGTACTAGTCCAGTTCATATAGGAAGGTCAGATAAATGTTTGATTCCAGCTCTTTATTTTTCTGTTAAGATAATACGTTGTTGCCACATCATCCTCTGATGGTGAGTAATTATTTTAATAGTTTTGTAGACATAATTTTTAAAAAGAGAGGGAAGGAGTTTGAATAAATTTTTAAAAGTTTTAAAAAATTTTTTTCCTGAAATTCTAGCAAATGTACTAGTATTTCAAAGGAATGGCTATTTTTCTAAGTTATATAGAACATGTGTGTGTGTGTGTGTATGACAGAGAACAAACTATCTCAATAAAAGTTGATACACAATTGTTCTTTAACTAAAATAACTAATGCATTTCATTTCCATATAGTGAATTTTCCATAACCAGACAAATTACAGCTGTTTGTCTGTGCTAGGACATAATGCACTGTATTAAATCACTACATTTATGAGAAGTTTTTGTCATTATGTTTATGTGAGAAACTTCGGCCATTTTATTTGTTTCATAAATTCTTCAATAGTATAATGTTGTAGGATAAAGGAAAGTTAGAACTCAGAGTTAACAGCCCTTCCATCACCTGCATAGCCAACCCCTAGCCCTGAATTCCTGTCTTAAACACTTGAACGGTTTCTCTTTTCCTGGACCAGTGTATTAGACCAGTGCTTGTATATGCAGCAGAATTACCTGGAGGGCTTAGTAAAACCCAGATGCTGGTCCCCGTCTCAAATTCCCAGGGCATGATGGTACCATGAAAGACAAAGAACTGGCGGTGCCTGTGGCTCAAAGGAGTAGGGCGCCGGCCCCATATGCCAGAGGTGGTGGGTTCAAACCCAGCACTGACCATAAAAGAGAAATCAGAAATCAGAGTTAATTAAAAGTTAATATGTGAGAATCCAAAGTTGGCCAGACTCACAAAATCTTACTTTATTTCTTACATTCAGTAAATAGAATGACTTCACTTTAGGTAAATAAAAAGAAATAACATACTTCCATGAAAAGGCTGTCTCTGGAACATGGAATCATGGCTCTCATCTGGGCATAATAGTTGTGACTCCTATTCCAGGCTGGCTGGGTCTTTTGTACCTCACATCCCACCAGGCTACTTATTCAAAGGGGGCAAGCATGAGAAATGTCTGCTGACTCTCCAGAGGTGACAAGAGGCACGAGGAAATGGAGTGTCCTTTTTCAAACCTCAGATAGAATTGGGCACACACTTAAGCCAAAAAATTCCTGCCCCCGGGGCCTGTTCAGCTCAAGTTCTCTCCTTAGACTAGGAGCTGGGGTGTGCAGAGATTTAAAATAATTGCTCTACGTGTCCTTTGCAATAATAATGAATCAGTAGTAGAAAATCTGTTGCGGTCCCCAGTCCCATTTCCAGCTTCGTCTCTCAAATACTGCTCCTTCTCTTGGTCTAGTGTCTACTTGTATAATTGATGGCATTTCAAGTATAAGAACTTTAAAAAATATTTTTCAAACTCCTCCCCTCCCCCACCCCGTCCTTCACCATTTAAACAACACTTAGGCTATTTTTAGCAACATTAGGCAGCACGTCTGTAAGTAATCTATGAGTTGTGTACCAAAGTTCAACACTGAAATTCTTTGCCATTTTAAAGCTGAAATGATTCTCGTCTCTACCCTTGGCCTTGTTTGATTTTATGTTATTTCCTAAGGGATGTCACCTACTTAAAGTATAAGCATGTGAAAGCAAAACTGCCTTATAGTGTAGTAGAATAATTAATGTTATTGTGAACCCAGGGTGGTGTGGAGTACGGGTTAGGAGTTGAGCTGACTCTTGGCAGTTTCTAACATCTGAGTTCTGGGTCTGTTGAATTATTTATTGCTGTACCTGCCATTGATGAGTAGGCTGGTTGATTCACGTTAACTGAGCAGATACAAAGGTGAATAAACTATGCACCACCCTTGAGGAACATGTAAAACTGCAGTCCCCATCCCCCGGGCCACAGACCAGTACCAAGCCACACAGCCGGAGGTAAGCAGTGGGGCCAGCCAGCAAAGCTTTGCCTGTATATACATTCTGTCCCCATCACATGCGTGGCCACCTGAGATCAGCCTCCAGTCAGATCAGCGGAGGAATTAGATTCTCCTAGGAGTGCAGGCCCTACTGTAAACTGCACAGGCGAAGGATCGAGGCTGCACGCTTCTTATGAGCATCTACTCCCTGATGATCTGGGGTGGAGCTGCCGTGGTGGTGCGAGCCCTGGACAGCGGCTGCAAATACAGATTATCAGTAGCAGAGAGTTTGGCTGCCCAGACACTATAATAGATCAACTGCTTGCAGACTCATATCAAAACCACCCCCCTTTGCCCGCCTCCCGACCCCACTGTGGAAACATTGTCTTCATGACACTGGTCCTCGGTGCCTAGAAGGTTGGGGACTGCTGGTCTAAAACAGTGCTACTCACAGTGTGGGCTGTGGACCCGGGGCCATTCAAAGACTGTTTCTTACCTGGTTTATAATCAAATAAGTTCAGCAACTGTATGCAAATATTTAGGCAAGGTTATAGTAATTTAACAGACTAATTTTTTGTGTTTATTTCATTCTGCTAGTAATTCATTTTTATTGTATTTTTAAAAGTATCAGTCTGAGACTGACAGGAAATTGAGAGAAAAATTGGTTTTATACTACTGATAGTTTGAGAAGTACCAGTGACAAGTGTAAATTGGACGTGCTCACAAATGACTACAGAGAATCAGAAGGTGCAATCAAGAACCATGAAGATCTAACCGATCGTTAGATCAGTTAGATTAAAGCAAGATTAATCTTTCCTTTACATATTTTCTTACTTAATACCATACAAGCCACCACAAGTGGTTTAGTCTTTTTCTTTCATTATTTTTAAATTGAGATATAATTCACATACCAAAACATCCCCCTCTTTAAGTAAAATGTACAATTCAGTGCCTTTTGGTATATTCACAGGTTTGGTGCTTACTACAATTCAATGTTCTGAATTTTCATCACCCCCAGTAGAAACCTCCAGCCCATATACAGTCACTCCCCATTTCCCCATTCCCTTTAGGGCAGTGCTAACCTACTACTGCCTCTAAACATAGAGATTTGCCTATTCTGGCATTTTCTTTTTTTCTTTTTTTTTATAATAATAATAATAATAATAATAATAATAATAATTTTTTTAGTGTGCAGTGGTGGCATGAGGTCCAAAAGTTAGAGAATTGCTAACACAGGTTCTACAAATCAACAGGGAAAAGCCAGCAATCCCAGTGGGAAAGTGGGCAGAGCTGTGGAAACCGCAGATCCGGCAAGCCCCTGAGCACTGGGCAAGGCAGGGAAGCTGGCTCTCACCTGCCACCCAGCAGACGGGGGAGGAGGCGGCGGATCCCAGCGTTGACTCATGTTCAGCCTTGCTCTGGGGTGTGCCCCACAAACCCTCCCACAGGTCCACAGGGAATGTGGGGCAACAGGAGGACGCCACTGTGGAACTGCATAGGGAGAGAGACAAGAGGGGTGGATCCCAAGGGGAGCATCCTGGAAGGACACACAGAGCATTTTCTAGTAATAGAATTCTAAAAGAGATGGCCTTTGTGTCTGACTTCTTTTATTTAGCATAGTGTTTTCCAGTTCATCTAAGTTTTGGCAAGTGTCAATAATTAATTCCTTTGAATGGCTAAATAATATTCCCAGATATTTATACGTATACCACATATTGCTTATTTATACATCCACTGAGGGAGAGTTGGGTTGTTCCCACTTTGAGGGTATTATGAACATTAATGTGCAATTTTTCAGTGAAAATACGTTTTTAGTTTTTCTGGTATATATCTAGGAGTGGAATTACTGAATCATATGGTAACTCTATGTTTAACTTTTGGAGGAAATGACAAACTATTTCCAAGCAATGTATGAAAGTTTCAATTTCTCCACATCCTTGTCAACACTTCTTGTTCCTCCTTTCATTACAGCCACCTAGTGGGTGTGAAGGAGTATTTCATTGTGGTTTTGATTTGCATTTCCCTAATGACTCATAGTCTTGATGACTTTTCATGTTTGTATTGGTCATTTATATATCTTCTTTGGATGGATAAAGGTCTATTATACTGTGCTCATTTTTAAATTGGTTTTTTGGTCTTTTTTTCCTGTTGAATCAGAGAACTTTTATGTATATTCCATATGTATAGACCTTTATCAAATACCATAGAACTCCCATAGTTGACCACCTCCCTACGTTGACCACCTCCCTACGTTGACCACCTCCTTAGGCTGACCTCATTTTCATAGACCAGAATGCAATACATGTAGGCCTAGTTCCTTATGCTGACCACCTCCGAATGTTGACCAGTGGTCAACTTATGGAGGTCCTACTGGACATGATTTACAAAACTTTTTCCCATCTATGGGTTGTCTTTTCACATTTTGGACAGTATCCATTGAATGTTCTTAATTTTGATAAAGGCAAATTTATATTTTTTTCTTTCTTTATATCCAAGGTCATGAAGATTTACATCTATGTTTTGTTCTAAGAATTTTATAATTTTAGCTACACATTTAAGACTTGGATCTATTTTGAGTTAGTTTTTGTATGTAATATGAATTAGGGTTCCAATTTCATTTGTTTGCATATGGATATCCAGTTATCACAATGCCATGTGTTGAAAACATTAGTCTTTGAATTGTCTCAGAACCCTGGTGGAAAATCATTTACATCATTCATAAATGTATGGGTTTTTGTTTGGACCTTTAAGTCTATTTTGTTGATCTATATGTCTAACCTTATGCCAAGTTGTGAAATCTGGAAATATAAGTCATCCTAGTTCATCCTTCATTTTTATTATCATTTTGGTTATTCTGAGTTTGTTGGATTTCCAAATGAATTATAGCATCAGCTTGTCAGTGCCTGAGTTTATCAAAAACCCATTTTATTACCATTTTAACAATGTTAAGTCTTCTGACTATTGATCATGGGATGCCTCTCCATTCATTAAGGTCTTCTTTAATTTCTTTCTGTAGGGTGTTTTGCAATTTTTAGTGCAAAAGTCTTGCAACTGTTTCATTTAATTTACTCCTAAGTATTTTATTCATTTTGATGCTATCTTACAAGATTGTTTTCTTAATTTTATGTTCAGATTGTTCATTGCTAGTGTAGAGAAATGTAATTAAGTTTTAAAAATTGATCTTGTGTCCTGTTACCTTACTGAAGTCATTTATTAGCTCCAATAATTTTGTGCGTGCATGTGTGTGTATTCTTTAGGATTTTCTATATAAGAGTTCATGTCATACATGAATAAAGCTAGTTTTATTTCTTTTTTGATAATCTGGATATCTTTGATTTCTTTTTCTTTTTTAATTATCTTGGGTAGAACCTTCAGTATGATGTTGAATAAAAGTTGTGAAAGCCTTATCTTTTTACTAATCTTAGTAGTGACCTTTTGTCTTAATCAGGGATATGTGAATATGGGCTATCTCTTCATTGCATTTTCAACCCAATCTCTCCTGTGGGGGTTGCTATTACAGTTTGCCAGGCTATCATAATCTTAACACTTTGAGAATGTAAAGACTAATTCTTCATTTTGTGTAAAATATAAATAAGCCCAGACTAGTATAATAAATACTATAATACCTATACATGACCTCTTAAAAATTCAAAATATAACCCACACAATGGGAGACTAAAGAGGTAATTCTCTTATAACTTATCATTAAGTTTTCTTATAGTTACTTTAATGGACCATTGTGATATAAATAAATTATGGGACATATTTCAGAGGTGTGGTGGGAGGGAGGGAAAAGTTAAGCTTTAGTTGTTTAGAGTCTACTTACGCAGTAAGTAGAATTTAGAATCATGGGATTTCTGGATCAGAATGGTAAATCCACAAAGTTCAACCATCATGCGATGTGTGAATTCCCCCTACACATACCTTTTCTTACTATCTATGTAACCTGTGATTCAATCTCTCTAGTGAAAAGAAACTGTATTTCACCTTGAACACTTCAGAGCATTTATTGTTTCAATGACCTGAAAATTTTTTTCTCATTAAAACCTCCTGCCAAGAGTAGCAAAGAAGGGAAAATAAGGCAAGATTATTATTAGGAGTAGCGGTGCTAGTAAAGTTGGTTGAAAAGTTAAAGTTCGTTGCTCACAGGTGATTTAAAAAGAACAACTATTCATTTAGAAAATGAAATAAGCTAGAAAACCAAAAAGTCAATTTATTTACATTAATGGCCAGTTTTTTAACTATTCGGTCCCAGTTCTCTTGGTGTCATGTCATTATGGGAGAAAACCATCCACTGAAACATCTTGATTGAGGGATTTTATTCTAAGTGCTATGGATGGTGAGAAAAACTTAAGAGATATTTCTTTTTAAGGAGCTTACAATCTCATTGAAAAGGTAAGATAAAAATAGAGAATATAACTGAAAATATTAGGGCACCAATAATGTGGGCCAGAAAAGGTTAAAAATAATAAGACTTAGGGCTTCCCAAGAAAAAATGTGAAGCTCTCAGTGAGTGTGTTCCTTGGGGGACTGAGGGAAGGGGCCCCAGAGGATAGTGTAACTCGGGGGCTGATTGGACGCCATGAGGATGGGGACAAGGAGGCCATTTCAGGATGAAAGGTGGGAGGAAGAGGGTGTGAGCAGGGACCTGGTGCAGAAAGGAGAAGGAAGCCAGGAGGCAAGTGGGTAACTGCAGGGATGAAGTTGGCAAGGTAAAGATGGTCCAGATGGTGGAGGAGCTGGCTACGGTATTCAGAGTTTGAATGAGGAGGTGATGTGCTTTATAGACTGCAAAGACCCAGAAGAATGAAAAAGACTGCAGTTATCCAGCAGACTCTGCAATTATTGCAGAACTTTAGATGGAAACGACAAGTCTGACCTGGGCAAACTGGGGTGGGGGTGAACAGGTGGGGATAGATGTTAGTGAGGTCACACAGGAGGAAACAGAAGCATTCAGTAACTTGACCCAGCTGCGAGGGGCAAGTAGCTCTCAAACTTTTTAATGATGATCATAATAAGAGATGAAATTCATGTATTTCATAGATAAATACGTACACATTTATATACATAGGTAGAAAATAGAAATACAATTTCTAAGAAACAATGTTTGCTCTTAGTCTACATGATGTAGATCTTGATATTTCTGTTTCCTTTTATTCTATGTCATTAAAAAAAAAACTGATGTTGGCCAGATGCAGCGGCTCACATTTTGTAATCCTAGCACTCTGGGAGGCCAAGGAGGGTGGATTGCTTGGGTTCAGGAGTTTGAGACCAGCCTGAACAAGAGCAAGACCCTGTCTCTACTAAAAATAAAACCAAACAGGTAGTGAAATGGGTGTCTGTAGTCCCAGCTACTTGGGAAGCTGAGCTCAAGAGTTTGAGGTTGCTGTGGGCTATGGTGCCATGACACCCTACTCAGGGTGATAGAATGAGACTCTGTCTTTAAAAAAACAAAACAAAACAAAACAAAACATTCCTGATGTTAGTCAACTAAAGTAATTTTATGACTCACGAATGGGTTGTTAGTCCCAAATTGGTCACAGTGTCTTTAGGGGCATAACTGAAAGATGGCCCCAGTTTTTCTTCTCTAAGACCTTTTCCTGACGTTGCATTTCCAGCACTGGAAATTGAAATTTCAGTCTTCTGTTCAAGTAAATATCTTTGGACAGGGGTAAACCTTGCAGACTTTTACCTTAGTTTGATTTATTTTCCTTTCTGGAATGCAAATTATGTTAGAACAGAGAGTAGAGAAAATGTGAAAGCCTGAAAATGTGTGCCTGAAAGGGGCTGAAGGTAAGATGGGTGTTGAGAGAGAGTGTTGTCCCTTTTACCATTTGGATAGATATTCCTACAATAAGTACAAGAGGAAACTGGCATTCCCTCATTCTTTTTCAATTGCTTTTAGTCAAAAGGCTGAGAAGTGGTAACACTCATTCATTCTCTGAGTGAGGGAGAAAGACTCTTGCAAGAAGGTTGAAGTGGTTAGCAAGCAGGACAGCGGCACGTCATCGCTCAGCCATGTGGGGAATGTGCCAAGCAGGACAGCCGGTAGGTGGAGGACGGGACCAGGGAGCGGCCTGGGATCACCAGGAGCAGGACAGGAGGGAGGAGGCCTGTGGCTGTGTCTATGGGCCTTTAAAATGCCTCTAGTCCTCAGGTTTAGGGAACTTGCCTGCTCTGGGTCTGCCTTTTGTTGCTGAGACTCAGCTTCACTAGAATAAACTGTCCAAATCAACAATAGGCAGAGAATTAGAAATCCTGGTTTAATGGTCACCAATTTTACTTTTGGGGAGAGCAGGAGAGTCAAACAGTCAGTGTTTTTTCTAGTGGTTTTATAGATTGGGGGAAAATCACAGTGGAAAAGGGGTTCAGAGCTCATGGCTAGGTTTGTGTGTGGGGGGAAGGATGTGCTGTAGATTGCTGGGAGGACCCCGACTCGCTCGCTTTGCCGTTTCCATGGTGCTGTGCAGGTGTGTGGTCTGCCCCTCCATGACTTTGTCTGGGCGGAGGGGTCATTTTATTTTGTACCAGGACCACTTTGTCAGCAAATACAAAATGGCAACTTCACTCTCAGACCTGATCCTGATTTAGCATGGACAGCAATCCATGAGGGCAGTGAAATAATGTAAATGGAACACGAGGGCTGCAGCCAATTTGGGCACAGCGCCGACCTCTGGTATCAGTTCCGTGAGATAACTTTTCTTTTGAAAGACCAACATCCTTAGAAAAAAGATCAATTTTCTCTTATTTAATAAACAGAGGCTTTAAACTTACATATTAGCAACTTGATTATTAAAATTATACTTAAACTTTTCTCTTTAATTCAGAGCCAATGCTGTGTCCCCGGAATGCCCAGATGAGATCACTCATTTTCCTTTCATCAGTTTACAGAGAAGGAGCCAGTTAGAAAGATGAGGTCACACTGCTTTCTTCTCAGAATGACGACAGCTCAAGGCTCAGTTCATGTGCAGTTAGAGATACAGTTCACAGCCTGTATTTTTAATCTCTGGTGAGAGTTTGAGAGGACTAATGTGGACCCGTCTTTCCTGCCTGAGACTGGAAAGGAAGGGAAGATGTATCTGTCTCCCTTCCCTACGTTCAGTGACTTTGCCCTGAAAACCTCGCATTGTTCCAGGAGTCTCCACTCGCCTTACACTGCTGGAGTGAGCACATAGCTGGGTGGGGGGATCAGTAATCCCTGCTGAATACTGTGCACCAGGGAAAACGTTGCTGTTCCCAGTCATCATGTGAAATGACCCCCAACTGCCGGATGGGTATGACGCCTGGTCTTCAACACAAGTGCCCTTCACTCCCTACTCCCTCTCAGAGATAGAGATAAATTCTGTCTCCGCTGGACCTGGGGAGACTGTGGGCCTGGGGCAGAGACGAGCGTCTGCGGAGGGAGCAGTGGATCGGAAAGTCCTCAGGCTCTGTTCGTTGAGGAGGAGTGCGTGCCTATTTGGGATTTTTGGTGAGTAACAGAACCTGCCTCCGCTGGCAGAACTCCATCTTCACTTCATTGGTTCCCAGTGAACCATACTCCGAAGGGCTTGCTGGGGGATCTAGTCTGTGGACAGACTCTCTTAGTTCTGTCTCACAGGAACAGGTGTGAGAATTTCAAGGAAATAAATCTAATGACCACATTGGAAGACTAATTCACTGTCGACACCAAGTTGACATTTGCCCATTTCCTATGACTGACAGCTATGATATATGACCAAGAACAATGTGACACATGCAACCAGCCAATTGCTCTGAGGGCCCAAGAGTGGCTGACTTTAGGAACTCAGCACTCCAGCCTCTGGAAGACTAGGCTGAGGAGTCTTGACTTTTACACAACAGTCCTCTCCATGTCTTGACCCTAGCTGGGCAAAACAGTGGGCCATACACCAGTGATTCTCAGCCTGTATCAGGGAATGGGTTGATAAACATACGGTGGCATATCAGGTAACAGGTTGATAAACATACGGTGAAATGCGAAAAACCACAAGATGAAGTGAGTTTTTTATAAGGTAAAATTTATTGCATTTAAGGGAATTTTCCTTATGTTAAGATTATATTCTTAATTTTTCGGCAATAAAATGTCCTTTCTTTACATAACATATTGTGAAGAGAGAGAGAGAGTTTGTGTGGGTGTGTGTATGTGCTCACATGTATTTGTTTAATGTACGTACCTGGCAAAGGATAAGTGAAAAACACTTTTGTCTTTACTCCTTGACATTTTGGGGAAGATTTTACAGTTTCTGAAGTTCCAAGATCTAGGAACTATTGCTTTGTACACTGCCAGTCATTCCCTCAAATGACATAAACCTGAATATTGAAATCACGAAAGATCAAAATTCCCAAAGTCTAAAATCACAATCCCAAAAGATTGAAATTCTGAGTGTTGAAATCCTGAAGGGCACATTCTGGAGAAAACTGTATACAAGAGAGTTGTATCTTATTAGGCTGAATTATTATGTTGGTGTCGTCTTTATTTGGAAATTAAGTGGGCTAAGGAGATGCACGGGTGACAGAGCGGCAAAGGGTGGATTTTGTGGACTTAATTTTGGGTGTCAGCTTAACTGGGTTAAGGAATACCTAGAAACCTAAAAAGCGTGATTTCAGATAATGGATATGAGGGTGTTTCCAGAAGAGATCAGCGTGTGAGTCGGAATGGACGAGGTAGAGAAGGACGGTCCTCAGTGTTGGCTGGCACCGTCAAGGGGGCCAGAGGCCCATAGAGAACAATACAGAAGGCAGATGGGTCTCCCTCTGAGAGCTGGGACAGGATTTTCCTTGGCTGCCTTGGATGTCAGAATTCTAGGCTTGCTGGACTTTGGACTCCCAGTGCCCTCCCTGGGTTTTGAGGCTTTTGACCTCTGAGAGTTATGCCATGGGCTCTTCTGTTTTCAGAGGCCTTCTGAGCTGGATAAAGCCTTACCAGCTGAATCCCAGGGTCCCCAGCTTGCAAAAAGCTTACCATGAGATGTTTTAGCCATCTTAAATGAGTGAGTCAACTCACCTAATAAATCCCCTTTCATATATCTACATCCTTATTGATTCTGCCTTTTGGAAAATGCTGACTAATATAGAGTTGGTATTGGGGAAGTTGCATATTATTCCTTCTTACTGTATTCCTTAAAATACAAGAATGAGATCCATGAAATTGTTCCCTCCCAAAGAGGCAATAAGTGTAATGAGTCTACTTATGGTAAAAGATGAAAGTTTAAAGGCTAATAATTATTGATGTTACAAAAGCAATCATTTAATTGCAGAGGCCAAGCAATAACCAAACTTTGAAGTGGACAGTATCTACTTACAAAATTTGTAGACCGCAATCACTCTCCAAATGCAAGTGCAATGTGTATCTTGAAGATCATAGAAGTAAAAATGCATAAGAAATCTCCCTTACCAAATTGTTCAATTATGTACAACTTTTGCCCCTTCACACAGTGCCAATTCACTATGCTATGTATTTTAATACTGAAGATATAAATGGTATAAAAGACCTCTGGAGAGTTCCAATTTGTATTAAGCATTTTTATTTTGCAAATTTGACTTCAAGATACTGCATTATCACAATTTGGACATTGTAAGCATTCTTACACTTAACGTCAGTATGCCTGTACATAAAAATGTTGAAACTTCCTCAATTATGTGTCCTTTTTGTACATCTGCATTTGTGAAAGATAAAATTTCTCAAGATTGTGACTCATAGTGGTCTTTGATCAGTCTCATCAAAAGAATTAGGTTGTCAGCAGTTATATAGCTGAGTGTACACAATTACCAACCATAGTGATGTGGGTTTATACATTTTTCTTTTTTACCTATTTCTTTTTTTTTTTTTTTCTTTGTTGCAATTTTTGGCCAGGGTTGGGTTTGAACCCGCCACCTCTGGCATATGGTGGCGCCCTACTCCTTGAGCCACAGGCGCCACCCTTTTACCTGTTTCTTTATGAATAGAGTTCATCTACTCATTACTGGCATTCCCATGCTACTGTCCTTAGTATACCTGTGTGTTTATACTTGTAAAAATAATTATGTTTTTATTGCCTATTTTATTGTGTAAAGTGGCCTACGACGTATTCTTTCATTTTTTTATGTTTCTCAACTAAATCACCTTTCAAAAATATAAATAAATATCTTTTAAAGAATTTTATTTTGACTCAGGATCTTGCTGAGCTGCCCAGGCTGGAATGCAATACAGTGATCATAGCTCACTGAAACCTCTAACTCCTGAGCTCAAGCAATCCTCCTGGCTTAGCCTCCTGAGTAGCTAAGCCTACAGGTGCACACCACCATGTCTGGATAATTTTTAACATTTTTGTACAGATGGGGTCTTGTCCAGATGGGTTTTGAATACCTGGCCTCAAATGATCCTCCTGCTTCAGCCTCCCAAACTTCTGGGATTACATGGGCTGGTGACTGTGCCTGGCCTGTTAAAGAAGTTTTAAAACTTATTTTTTCAGGAATAATATTTTTGCAATGTTGATCTTTCAGGATTGTGAGTTTCAGGATTCTAAACTTTAGGGATTTTGATCTTTTGAAATTTCAACATTTGGGATTATGGGATTCAGAATTGTGTCTTTTGGAATTATGGCCCAAATCTGTTTTTATACAGTAATTTGAATCCTATGTCACTGGGAAGTTCATAATGATGAAGTTCATCTTAGCCTATTTCTTAAGAAAATTAATAAATTTTATTTTAGAGGCATTTTAAGTCGATAGGAACTTGGGCGGGAAGGGCAGAGAGTTCCACAACCTCTTCATATACCCCAAGTTTCCTTTAGGATTAATATCTTACATTAGTATGATATATTTGTTACAATGGATGAGTCAGTACTAATACATTAGTTTCAACTAAAGTCCACAGTTTACATTCAAGTTTACTATCGGTATTGTACATCAGGGTTCATCAGGATTCTTCCTCCCCCACCCCCAAGGCAATTGGTTTTTATTTATTTTTTAATTTTTTTGGATTAAAGTTCAATATACAAATATCCATTTTATACCATTAACCATTGGAGAATTAAAGTTAACATGACAACATGAAATATGAAATACATGGAAATAATTCTTCAGAAATATATAGTATTTCTATGTGGAAAACTTCTAATTGTTATTGAAAACACAGAAAGACACACGTCCCTATATATTGCAAAATGGTTATTAATGATGGGTTTTTTTGTTTGTTTGTTTTTACTTGTTTAGGCATTCTGTCTGTTATCACTTGGGTTACTGTCTTTCTGGGGATATCAGTATGCCACATAGCAAATTCAGTTTGCTCTGGGGGTTCAGAAGGATTGTAGCAAACAGCAGGCCCACTGGGGGGCACGTATATCTGATATTGGATGTTATTATATATGCAAGTACCTTCAGGCTTTCCTGTACATTCATAATAAGAGTAAACCAATAAAACAATTTTGACAGTTTGTCTAGTTTGAGTAACCTTTCGGATACATTTTTCACCACCTTCATCAAGTCTTACACCTAAGATTAAAGAAGGAAGGTCCAAAGCAAAGAATCAGTCATCAGTCCTGCGCCGCTGCTGCTCATCCTCAAGCTTCTGCCGTGCGTAGACCAGTCAGCTCCTGGTACGTGACTGGGGCAGGGCTGTAGTCTGTTTTTTCAGGGTAAGACAGCGGGGATGCTCTGGGTGTTGTTGGACCTTCCACTCCCCATCGCTGGCTGGTTTTACACGTGAGTGGTGAGGGGAGAAATGCCATTCACCTTCACTGCTGTTGGTGTGGCCTGGATCACCATTAGGGGCCTTTTCACCATGGTGGGCTCAGGCTCCGACCTTTAATTCACATCAGGGTTCTGACAATACACGATGACATGTATTTCCCAATAAGGTATATACTGAATGGTATCACTGCTCTAAAATTCCTCTGGGCTCTATATCTTTCTCCCCCACCCCCCTTGACCCTTTGGTAATCACTGATTTTTTTTTTTTTTTTTTTTTCAAGACAGAGTCTTGCTTTGTCACCCTGGCTAGACCACAGTGGCATCATTGTAGCTCACTGCAACCTCAGACTTCTGCATTTGAGCAACTCTCCAGTCTTGGCCTCCCAAGTATCTGGGAACAGGCTAGTGCTACCAACCTAGCTATTTTTTTCTATCTATATTTAGTGGAGATGTGGTTTTGCTCTTGCTCAGGCTGGTCTAGAACTCATGTCTTCAACCTTCCAAAGTGCTAGGATTATAGGTGGTAGCAAATGTACCGGGCTCCTGATCTTTGAAACGTTGCCATAGTTTTGGCTTCCTGGAAGCAGTTGAATTGTACAGTATGGAGCCTTTTCAGATTGGCTTCTTTCATTGTTCAATAAGAATATAAGTTTCCTCTGTATCTTTTTGTAACTTGATAGCTCTTTTTTTTTTTTTTTATCGCTGAATAACATTCGATTGTATGGCTGTTCCACTGTTAGTTTTTTACATTCACCCATTGAAGGACATCTTGGTTCCCTCCAAGTTGTAATAATGATGAATACAGCTGCACCATAGCCGATTTTTGCATTTAAAATATATAATATAGAATTCATTTGCTACTAGTAGTGTGCCCATTATGAAATTTTAGAAAGCACAAAACATATAAAATAGAAGATAAATATTCTTGATAGTCTCACTCCAAAGATAACCCTAGTAACTGTTGATGTTTATCTATATCTTTCTTTTTTCCTTTAAGTCTTTATCTGTATCTGGAACCTCATCTATGTCTACAAATAATTCCATGAACTGTTTTACAAACTTGGGAATTGTACTTTATGTGTAGTTGTGTACTTTGTTTTTTTCCCCTCTTAACATTATGCGTATATATTTTTGAATCTTTAAATTTTGTTTTTGAGAATATTATATTTCATTACTACACATTGACTCATTGTATGATAAATTTTTTGAAATTGAGCTGTATATGATATTTCATTCTAATCTTGCTAAAATATGAACTCTAGGTGGCAAGGACTTTAGCCTGTTTTGTTCACTGATGATTTCTCTGTACATAGTAGGGTATCTTTAGATACTCCAAAAATATTTGTTGAATGAAGGAAAAAAATTATATTTTTAAAATTTATATGATTTTACTACCAGTTAGCCATTCCTTAGAAAGAAACCAGGATTTAACTTATGGTAATAGTTACTGCTTGCTAAATAGAGGATTGAAATAATTGTCAGGCTTCAATATAGTGTTTTTTAAGGAGCTGGCTACCACTGTGACTTTCTCATATATTAATAATTAGTGATGACGGCTTGGTGTCTGTAGCTCAGTGGCTATGCTCAGTGCCATACACCGGAGCTGGCGGGTTTGAACCCAGCCTGGGCCTGCCAAACAACAATGACAATTACAACCAAAAAATAGCTGGGCATTGTGGCAGGCGCCTGTAGTCCCAGCTACTTGGGAGGCTAAGGCAAGAGAATTGCTTAAGCCCAAGAGTCTGAGGTTGCTGTGGCACTCTACCGAGGGCCACATAGTGAGACTCTATGTCTCAGGAAAAAAAAAATTAGCAATGACAATTTCTTTGCCAGCTCATCATTATCACAGTGTACAACTTGAGAGTTTTGCAGTGATGGAGTGAGATTGTTCCTGCCCTTCTCTCTCTTTTGAGAATAATGGCACACTGTTGCCAAGAGGCTGGTGAGGATTAAGCAGCCTCTTGAGCAAAGCAACACTACATCTAGTTTTTGCTGGACACAACTCTGATTTGGTGGCAGCAATGCCGTGGTGACAGGGCCTCACTTGAACATGCTTTCCTGGCAGTCTTGAGGCTTCCTGGATGAGAACCACTGACCGAGAGCACTCAGTGAGGTCCATCAAGGACACTGGGAAACCAACCTCTTCCCTTTAGCTGACCTGAAATTCCCACTAGTCTGCTCACGTGCTGGCATTTGTTTTCATCCAATGAAGTGGAAATACAGGGAGTGACAGTGATAACAGACTGTTTACATGGGTGATAGCTGGGAAGGGAAGGTCCCCAGGAAATCCCAGTGAGAATCTTAGATTTACCCCATGGGGCAGGTCAATGGGTAGACTCAAAAGCCTTTCAATTTTGAAGCTCTCTTGAGTGGAAGAGTGGGATGGAAGCAGGAAGAGGAGATAGGGAACTGTCAGAGTGAGAAATTATGGAGTCAAAGGCCTCAAACAGGTCTTCCTTACTTTTCAGCTGTACTAACGGCCCTGCTCAATATTAAGTTTTCCATTGGGTGACGTCATAAATTAAAGCCATCTCCTTAAAAAATCTTTTAAGACTAACTTACTGGATTGAATTAATTTTCTATTTAAAAATATGCTTCGTATTATAAACTTTTAAAATTTCTTGCTAAGTAAGGGATTAAAAAAAAAATCTGGGGAGGCGAGTATCCATGGTTATAGCAGTGACGGCAGCAAAGATTTCTGAAGATAGCATTTTTGTCCTAGATTTTTATAGAGTTTCTATTTATTAACTTTGCTTCTGTTTTTTTACAATTCTTTCGGTATTACTGGACAACTTGGTTGCCAGTTTTTGTTGTTAAAAATATTTAATAATATTATTTAATATTTTCTTTAATTCATTACTTCATTTATTCTACCAATATGTATTGAATACTTACAATTTATGAGGTATTTTATTTTTAATTTTTAATTATTATATAGATATTTATAGGGTACATGTGATATTTTGATACAGGCGTACAGGGTAAATTAATCAAATCAGGGTAATTGGAGTATCCATCACTGTAGGCATTCATCATTTCTTTATGTTGGAAATATTCCAATTCTACTCTTAGCTATTTTAAAGTATATCCTAACTTATTGTTGATTATAGTCACTTTGTAGCGCTATCAAATATTGTTCATTGCATCTAACTATATTTTTGTACACAATCACCATTCTCACTTCATCTCCCCCTTTCCTAGCTTCTGGCAACCATCATTCTACATTCTGTCTCCATGAGATCAGAATGTATCCATTCTGATCCATTGTATCTAACTATATTTTTGTACACAATCACCATTCTCACTTCATCTCCACCTTTCCTAGCCTCTGGCAACCATCATTCTACATTCTTTCTCCATGAGATCAGTTGTTTTTAGTATTAGGTTCCCACATATGAGTGAGAACATGTGAGATTTGTCTTTCTGTGCTTGGTTTATTTCACTGAACATAATGTTCTCCAGTTCTAACCATGTTGTTGCAAATGACAGGATTTCATTCTTTCTGTGGCTATATAATATTCCACTGTGTATATGTACAATAATTTCTTTAATCGATCATTCACTGGGGGACACTCAGGTTGATTCCAAATCTTGCCTCTTGTAAACATAGCAGTGCAGATATCTTTCCAATATACTAAATTGTCTTCTTTTGCTTATATACCTAGCATGGGATTGCTATGTCATATGGTAGTTCTATTTTTAGGTTTTTGAGGAGCTTCCATACTATTCCACAATTAAAATACAGAATAATATGTTTTAGAATACATAGGAGGGACACTTAACCAAAAATTTAATATCATAGAAGGTTTCCAAGAGTAACTGCATTTAAACAGAACCAGTAAAGATGAATAGAAGTGACGATGAGGTGTGAAGAGCAGCATTTCAAGAGAGGCAAGCAGCATGTGCAAAGGCCCTGAGGTGAGAGCCCACATGGCTGGTCGGAGACCTGATAAGGGGTCAGGATGACTAATGCATCACATGAGAAGTAGGAATGGTGATAGGTAAGACTGGAGAGGAAAGCTAGGTCTTTATTAGGAGAAACCTTGAAAATCATGTTAAGGACATTATACTAAAGACAAAGGTTTTTATAAGTAAGTAAGTAGTAGCAAAGAGTCCATTTAGAAAGTACATATTGATTTCCCTATGGAGAACAACTTGGCGAAGGGCAATTTGCAAGGCAGAGAGATCAATTAGATTAGAAGATTGTAGATTATCCTGGTGAGACCCAATGTTGGACTGGGCCTGGAATAAAGGTAATGGGCTTGCAGGGGGTAGATCAATAGAAAACTGCAGAAGAATTATCAGCAAGTGATAATTGATGGCCTGTAAGGGTGAGTGAAGGTGAAAGGCAGAGGAATGTCACCAGGTGTCTCCATATGGGCTGGGGGGCAGGAGGTTTATTTTAGGGATGGTCCCAGGAAGTAGGAGAGGGGAGGAAAGTGTGTCAAGGAAGAAGAGCCAGTTCAGAGAGGAAGGACAGCCAGTCGAGGGTGCATTAGTGAACTTTTCATTGCTGTCAAACACTGGCGTGCACCTGGTGGAGGGAATCCCCTGAGGAGCCTGGTGGAAAGCTTTTCAGAAGCGTCTCTCTGACCACCTGGAGACCAGGCCTTTATTCCTCTGACCCCCTTTCTCTTAGGTTTAGAGTTGCCTTCAGGGGTGTTAACTCCTCTGCATGTGAAAGCTGCAAAGCAAATTCTCAGCACTTCTGAGAGAATTACTTGGAGTGAGACAGGAGTTAGAAGTGGGCTGAGAGGATGTGACATGGGGCACAGTACTGCAGTGGGTGTGTCCCTGGCTCAGGTCACTGAGTGAGCCAGCATATGCTGAATTCTAGAAATACTTGGGAGATATCCATGGGGTAAGATCCAGCGTGCAGCGGTCACAGTCTGCCATTCAGGGCTGACACTACGGTAATGCTGTCAGGAGCCACAGGCTAGTCACAGGTAGGGTCTCAGTCAGCCCAGGCCGCCATAGCAAGTACCATAGGCTGGGTGGCTTAAACGACAGACATGACCGTCTCACAGTCCTGGAGGCTGTCACGAGGCGGACTGCTTCTCTCCTTGGCACATTTCTTCCCCGTGCCTTCCCATAGTCTGTCTGTGTTCGAGCCTCCTCTTTTTATGAGAACACTGGTTATGCTGAATTAGGGCCCAGGAATATGACCTCATTTTGCCTCAAGTACCTCTTTCCAGGCCTGCTCTCCAAATACCTCAAGTTCTGAGGTATGAGGGGTTAGGACTTCAGCATATGAATTTGGTGGGGGGCACAACTGAGTTCACAACAGGTAATAACTGGCACAAAAAGAACAGATAAAATTGTTCCAGAAGTATGTGCAGAATGAGTAAAAGAGAACCTAGAACAAGGTCTGGACAGGCACAAAAATTTAAGAAGACTAACACTTGACACGTAAAATCGATAAATCGGTAGGATGGAAAAGGAAGGAAAACTGGGAAAGTGTGCGGTCCTGGAAGACAGAAATTGTTCCCGGAAGGATGGCGTGGTCAGTCAGTGCCAAGTGCTGCAAGGGACCTGGTGAGGAAGGCCCAGGAGATCGCTGACCCATGGTGGAGCTCTGAGAAGAAAGAGTGACTCCCGGGCAGGGGGGTCGGTGGATGGGTTTGGGTGCTACTGAGGAGAGGTCACAGGTGAGCGAAGAAGGGCTGAAGATGTGGGGGAGAGACGGGATGGCTAGTGACCAGGGAGCAGGGTGTGAGGTGCTGAGTTGGAGGAGGAGAAGAGTCCACAGTTCAGAGCCAAGGTTGGCTCCTGTAAGTGTAGACACACCTCTTCTGTTTGACTGGAGAAGGAGGAAGCGATGGGGAAAGTGACTGGAGAGTGAGGAGGGGTGGTTACAGGGGCAGAGTTTGGGGGAGAGAGAAGTATGTTTGAAATCAACCTAGGATTTTTTTTTTTTTTTGAGACAGAGGCTCACTATGTCACCCTTGGTAGAGTGCCCTGGAGTTACAGCTCACAGCAACCTCAAACTCTTGGGCTTAAGTGATTCTCTTGACTCAGCCTCCCAAGTAGCTGGCACTACAGGCGCCCGCCACAACGCCTGGCTATTTTTTGTGGCAGTTGTTATTGTTCTTTAGCTGCCATGGGCTGGGTTCAAACCCGCCAGCCTCAGTGCTTGTGGCCAGCGCCATAACTACTGTGCTACAGGTGCTGAGCCTCAGCTTAGGTTTGAAGTGAGATTTGATAAAAGAGCATGCAAATGTGTATTTTAAACAATTTCTATGTTATTAAATCCATTATCATTTTGTTATTGAAATTTCTTTTTCTTTCCTCTTTTGTTTTTCTTCCCTTGAGACAGGGTCTTGCTCTGTTTCTCAGGGTAGAGTGCAGTGGCTTCATCATAGCCCGCTGCAACCTCAAACTCCTGGGACTGAGCCATGCTCCTGCCTCAGTGTCCCGAGTAGCTGGGATCATAGGGACATGACACCATGCACGACAAATATGATCTATTTTTTGTATAGATTGGCTCTTGTTTTCAATTCCTGGCCTTAAGTGATCTTCCCGTTTTGGTCTCCCAAAGTGCTGGGATTACAAACGTGAATCACCGTAACTGGTGTGAAAGTTCTTGAATCTGCTTTATTTATGAAATCAGTACAGCGAAACATATTTATTTATTTATTTATTTATTGTCTTTATTATTAAATCATAGCTGTGTACAATAGTGCAATCAAGGGGTACAATGTGCTGGTTTCATATACAGTCTGAACTATTTTCATCAAACTGATTAACATATCAAAACATATTTTTAAAAGATGACTTTAGTGGAAATAGGAAACATAAAATTCTTGTTTTTATACACACACACGGATGGTTAAAATTTCAAAGATTAACTTGAATAACATGCAGAACTCTAGAAGGGAAGAGGAGAGAGGGGAGGAGAGGGGGGACCTGGGAGGAGGGAGCGTATTTGGGGGAACCTCACTGAATGTGCATGATGCAATGGTGCATTTCAAAGCTATTAAGAAAGGAGTACAATTGTGATGGAAGTGTTACTTAGTTTAATGTAAGCATTTTACATTGTATATCAAAGCAGTACCCTGAACCCCATAAATGCATCAATGTACAAAGTTATGATCTAATAAAAAATAAAAAAATTAGAAGACTTTAAATAAAAACTTGTAGATGGAAAAAAATTAAAATGTTTTGAAATCTCAAAAAAAAAAAAAAACAAAAAAACAAAACCCCAAAACAAAAAACAAAACATACAGGACTCTTCTAAGGAGGCCTTGATAGAAAGTGTAAGCACTTAACTAGCCTTAACACAAAGAGGAAGTATAAGGATTCAGCTCTGATATCTTCAGTTACCAAAGTTTCAGTAGTTTTAAAATGTTGCTTTACATAGGCAGTTCCTCTCCTACAATAGGTCCTACAGATTTGTTCTTAAGTTGAATTTGCATGCAAGTTTGAACAGGTTCACTTATTCATTACCTGTAATAGCCTCGGTCCATACGTGTGAGTCATCTGTCAGATGTTTGTAACTTGGGGACTGCCTGTCTTGCTGTGAGTTATTGTTTCCCACTTCTAGAGAAGGCAGTGAAAAAATGGAAAAGATAAGTTTATGTGGATACAGGTGGTTGATTATTGTAAACTATCACATCCTAGACTGACGTCATCTTCAAAGTTTAGATAGAACATTAGATGAATAGATTTAACAATGCTTCTTAATTTTCTTTTTACTCAGTCCATTGCACTAAATTTCTGCTGCCCTTCCTAGCATGAGCTGAGCAAGAAATCTTCACTTATTGCATTTATTTACATAATATCTCTGATTTCATACTCCTCATCTGTAAATTGCCTTAATATCTAGGAGGAAGTTATTTTTTCTCATTTAATATCATTAAGATAATAATCTTAAATGTCAATGAAATTATAAGGTGGAGTTGGTGCTGGGGGATTTTAATGCAAATGGAACTGATTTGATAGTCAAAAGCTTTTACCCTCATTTCCATTTTATCATTTATGCATTTAGATATCACAGGAAGGCCCTTTGGCTCTTAAGTCCCTTAATTTTCAAATCTGTAAGATGAAAGTTAAATACCTCCTTTCCCCAACACATAGGATGAATGTGAAGATTAATATCTTCTAATAGCAGTGTAATATAAAGATATCACGTACCTTATGATAAAATGTTAGTTGTAATGTATGCTTACAAAGCATATAAACTTTACATTAGTATTATAGTAACCTTAGAATTCTTGAAAAGTTATAACAAGATCCTTGCAAAATGTTTAGCATCCATAAAGAGTGCTTACATTCAAAAGAAAATTTTCTGTACCACATGTAATTAAAAACTTAAAAGAAAATGCGTTTCATCAGTTTTTTTTGAGGTTGTACTGAGTGCCAGGGCCTTAAGTATGGTGGAAAAAAAAATACAATTTGCTGTCTTTTTGCAACTCAGATTTTTAGTAAGGAAGAAAGAAAATGGTTACATTGTGAAATTAACATATAATAGTTTTTATAAAGAAAAATTAAGGTACAATAAATTACTTTGGTGCAAGTAGAGTCTGGGGTGTGGGGAATGGGGTGGAGGATCGTGTGACCAGAACGAGTGCGTTAAGAATGGGAGGAGAGTGAGTGAAGACAGCAATTGCAGGATACTCAAGAAATTTGATGTTGAAAGGAAGCAAAGGAATAGGTTGGTAGCTTAAGGGAGATGGGTATAATTGATTAGAGAGTGGGAACTCAAGATGTGTTGGTTTCCTAACTCTGCTGTAATTAAGTACCACAAACTGGGTAGCTGAGAAGAACAGGAATTTACTGTCTCACACCCAGCTCTGCAGGCTACCAGTCTGGAATCAAGTTATTGGCAGGGCTATGTTCCCTTTCCAACCTCCAGGGGGACGTTTCCTTCCTTGCCTCTTCCTAGCCTCTGCCCCTTTGCCTGCAATTTTTGCTTTTCCTTGGCTTGCAGCTGTATAACTCCACAATCCGTCTTCGTGGTCAGGGGCATTCTCCCTGTGAGTCTCTCATGTCTACAAGTGGTTGCCTTCCTAAAAGACCATCAGTGATGTTGGGTCAGGGGCCTACCCTACTCCATGATGACCTCATCTTAACTAATTCCATCTGCAACCACCTTATTCCCAAACGAGGTCACATTCTGAGTTACTGAGGGTTAGGACTTCAGCATATCTTCTTTTGGAGGATGCAATTCAACCTATAATGAATAAAGTGGTTGCCTGAGAGAGATCCCAGGTGAAAGGAACTTTTAAGAGACAAGAGATAATGTTTTCTGCTCATGGCAATCATCTAGCACACAGGGGAAAACTGGTGATACAGTAGGAGAGAGGAGGATCGCTTGAGCTCAGGAGTTTGAGACCACCGTGAGCAAAAGCAAGACCCTGTCTCTACCCAAAATAGGAAAACATCAGCTGGGTGTGGTGACAGCAGCCTGTAGTCCCAGCTACTTGGGAGGCTGAAGCAGCAGGATCACTTGAGCCCAGTAGTTTTATGTTGCAGTGAGCTAGGCTGACACCACTGCACTCCGGCCCAGGTGACAGAGTGAGACCCTGTCTCAAAACAAACAAACAAAAAATGCCAGGCATGGTGGATATATGCCTGTGGTCCCTGCTACTCAGGAGCCTAAGGCAGGAGGATCACTTGAGCCCAGGAGTTTCAGGTCTTGAGCTCTAGCCTAGGCAATAGAGGGAGACTCTGTTGGAAAAAAAGAAAAAGAAAAAGAAAAAATGCAGATAAAGGTGAGCTGTAGATTTGATGATGGGAAGAGAATATTCTCTTTCTAGTGTTTATAATTTGTTAGTAAAAAAGAAACAAATGTTTCTAATATAAAATCCAGACTAATATCATAATCATCATTAGCAGTGTTCTAGGCCAATACATTTACAATAGATTGTGGTATGCATTTGAAAAAGAAAGAAGTATATGCAAAGTATAGCACAATACTTGAGATACACACACACACACATTTTTACATTTACTGAGCAACTATTTCATGGCTTTAGGCTAGATACCTTATATATACATTACATATTTTAATCCTGATAACATTTGACAGTGGTATTTCCCGGCCCCCCACCAAAAAACCACCTCTTTTTCTACATCCTTATAATATTTAAGTATCACATGTGCTTAGCAGCACAAAGGCTAACTCATAGCACTCTGCCACGTGAACACATACTCTGAAGGTTGTTAGGTAGTACAAAGTGGAGAAGAAGTGGAATATTTTAAATGAAATATTTAGGATGTAGAGTCAAGATCAATAAGAACAAAAAAGGAACTATTTTTATAATCCTATAATAATTGAAGGTAAAAATACACTGTGAACAAACACACTTTGGTTCATCGTGACAAACTTCACGGGCTGATCAAACACTGAAGTTTCTTTGTACTTTAACCTGGTCTTCTTGGCGAAAAGCCCAGGCAGTAGGCTATTTTTTTGGGTTTGTTTCTCAAATGGAGATCAATTTATAGTCTTTATCATCTCTGTCAATATTGATATCAAAAAAATATTAGGAACTTGAAATATTTAGTGCTTAAGATTTTTAATTTTGGTCTGCTTTTTAAAAAGTTTTAAAATATTTTTATTAAAACATTTGGTCTGCTTTAAATGAATCAACATTTTAAAATCAATTTACTCTTTTGTATTTTGCCTAATTTTGGTTTCAATTCACTCCTAAATTTAAGATATAGATCATATACACAGTGTTTTTGTTTGGTTAAGGCAATAAATACTTTTCTACATGTTCACACACTACAATCGAAATGTCAAATAATAATATGAGCAAAGGTTATCTGAGGAAAATAACATCTGTAAGAAAATGATGGCATGTAGCCAACTGTATGTTAATCTGGATGGGGTAGGGAGAATACTGTTATCTTCATTGTAGGTTTTGACCACACCTGTCCCATAGACCAAATTGCCCCAGAGTGATTATGTCATCAAAATAACCATGGATTAGAGAGAGTAATTATATATACATATATATATTATTTTTGTTGATAGCATTGGTTCTCTAATCATACCCATTGAAACCTGTAGCGTCAGCAGGATAGATGAGTAAAAAATAACAGTGATAAATATTCTCTATTTACCTTACAACCCAGGCATCTCTGACCTACTGTAGGGACAGCTCTGGTATGATTTGGTCTACGTTGGCACCCAACTTTCAGCTCTATACCCACTGCACAGGGCAAGTGTGTGCATACATATAATGATGCTTCCTTTTCTAGTCCTACTCATTTTTCAATCTTACTTTCCAGCCTTGACTAAGACGGAGGACTTCTAAACTTCTCTCCTGATAAAGGGCAGAACGGACAGTAAAGCTTACCAGCATTGACTTCCTGTCCCAAACTGTCTACATGACAAATTTATTTTGGCTCCCTTCAAGATTATTCCAAGATTTTTCTGAGTTTCTTTTAAAGATTCAAATCCCAGAATCACATATTGATGAAGAATAAAAGAAGTGGTGACTGAACAGTCATAATTTTGCATTCTAAAGATTGAAAACTTCAACACGATGTTTGGTAAAAGCTTGCATTGTGTTAAGTAGCAAGAGGCAACTTGAAGAAGTTACGCTTTGGTCTTATTTTGGTTTCTTTAAGCAGTTCTGGTTATTTTGTTTTAGCTTAATTATTAAATTTTATGCAGGTATTTCAGTGTTTAGACATTCAGTAATATTTTAGATTAAAATTCTCTAAATTAATTATTATTTTTATGCAATATTTTAGATGAAAACTCTGCAAAGTGGTGGCTACCCAGACTTTATTGTGTAATTTATGACACCTTATTCATTTGGATTTTAATGTTTTAGTCTAAAGTTTTGCTTTAAACGTGGGAGGGTGCAATTGCAATGGGGAAGTTTTATGGAGCATAAAAATTTTGGCCTTGAGGGATTTCTTTTCCTGCTAAATATAGAGTTTGCTTATTCAGTTCTTGATTTTACAGTGTTGGGGTGAGAGTTTAAATATATAATAAACCCTCAAGGTAGTTTAAAAATAAAAGTCTGAAAATTATACTTTGGACATGAGATTCCGTTATTAATAATAGAACTAATTAAGAAATGTGAAAGGAATAAGAACTTAATTTAATATGTGAAACATGTTATCAAACTCATATTAGAGAATATCTCTTCTAGTCTTCTGGCTTATTCCTTTCTTCTCCCTTCAAATTCACAAAATAGATCTTAAAAGATTGAAAATAAATCCATCTGAACTCTGTATTTTCCTGGAATTAACTCTACAATAGCAATTCATTCTTCTTTTAGGTTAGAGAAATCTAGGTGATAAGCAAATGGGACTTTGGAACAAAGCACCTCGTTATTCCTGTTTGCTAATAATCATAGACTCAGGGTGCTTTTTTCTGAGTTAGCATTTGGACTTCTTCTAACATAAAAAATTGTTCTTTTATATAATTTAGTTTCTAATCAGCAGTGGAAAGTATATTGTTCACTTTTAGAAAGAGAAGAAACATATTTTGAATAACTCGAATTATGAATTACACTGTGGGGTTCCCAGAAGATGCCCAATGGCTATGACTTGTCCACAGAGTCACACAGGCACCAGAGAAGGCTTTTCTGGAGAGAGTTCATGGAACAGAAAAACCAGTGGACATTAGTAAACCCACCCTATTCTCCGAAGCATCAGGTGATATGTCTCTCTACTGTTTCTTATCATAAATACAAGTTGAACATTTTCCTACAGTTCTTAGGATGTTAGGATAGATCATTTTTAGACTGTAAACTTCCTGTATATTAAACAGTTATCTTTTTCCATAACATAGGTCCTGCTTTCACTTGATTTTTGTGTAAATCATAATTTACATTTAGACTTTCATATTAGAATGGATCATATTTAAACATAAAACCACAGGTACCAAATCTTGGTTTGCCATATGTGCCATCCAAAAATAATTTTTCTCCTCCTGAAACATACTAGCCAGAGGCATCGAACCAAGAAATATAACTAGAAAGTATTAAAGTTTCTGTGATAAAATGGGAAACTCCACCCACGTTAAAAAAAAAAAAAAAAAAAAGCGGCTCAGCGCCTGTTGCTCATCAGCTAGGGTGCCAGCCACATACACCGGAGCTGGCAGGTTCAAATACAGCCTGGGCCAACTGCAACCAAAAAACAGCCAGGCATTGTGTGGGCACTTGTAGTCCCAGCTACGGGGAGGCTGAGGCAAGAGAATCGCTTAAACCCAAGAGTTTGAGGTTGCTGTGATCTGTGA
>CAUYRH010000975.1:0-67099 GCA_963574655.1 Perodicticus potto
GGGTGGGGCCTCAGGAAGGCCCTGGAGGGAGGGGCCTGCTGATGTGTGGGGCCTGGGGTTGCTGAGTTCAGGTGTTGAAATTTAACAGCCAATGTGAAGGATCCGGGGTCTATAAGAGGTGGTGGCTCTGCCCTTGGGAAAGGGTTGAGGCTTGCACGAAGTTCCTGCTCCTGCCCTTCTGCCTTTGTCCTGTGAGGGGCAGCAGTAGGTGCCATCTTGGAAGCAGAGACCAGGCCTCAGCGGACACCAGACCTGCAGGTGCCTTGAACTGGAACCCCTCAGTCTCTGGAATGCCAACAAATAAATTTCTGTCTTTAGCTTATTCGGTCTCAGAAACTTCATTACAGGAGCACAAAGGGTGTGTGTAGGTGTGTGGAGCGTGCAGTTGTGTGCAAGTGTATGGGGTGTGTGGAGGTGAATATGGGGGTGTGCAGGTGTATACGGGGTGCAGGCAGGTGTGTAGGTGTGTGTGCAAGTGTATATGAGATGTGTGCAGGTATTTACGGGGTGTGAGCAGGTGTATATGGAGTGTGCACAGGTGTGTGTAAGTGTATATGAGATGTGTGCAGGTGTATATGAGATGTGTGCAGTTGTATATGGGGTGTGTGCAGGTGTATATGGGGTGCTCAGGTGTATATGGGGTGTGTGTAGATGTATACGGGGTGTGAGCAGATGTATACGAGGGGCACACAGGTGTATACAAGGTGTCAGCAGGTGTATGTGGGATGTGTGCAGGTGTATCTGAGGTGCACAGGTGTATATGGGGTGTGTACAGATGTGTAGGTGTGTGTGCAAGTGTATATGAGATGTGTGCAGGTGTATATGAGATGCGTGCAAGTATATATGGGAAGTGTCCAGGTATAACGGGTACGCAAGTGTATGAGGGTGTGTGCAGGTGTATATGGGGTGTGTGCTGGGGTGTTTGTTTCAATCTTTAAACAGGGGGAAAACAGCCTTGGGGACACATGAACTACCAATTGTTCTGAGTTCATCAAGGGACTTGGGAAGGGTCTATTCTCTTGGGACTGGGACTGCTCAGTGCAGACCTTGATGGAAGCTACACTAGCCTAGGAGAAGGAATGCTTCTCCTGGAACACCCCCTTGCCATGATGCTCCAAGCCAGTGCCCCAGGACTCTCCCATCTACGAAGATCCCACCTGTGAAGTTGGCCAAAAAACGACCTAATACAGTATCTGGGACGGTCACTATTGTCTTTGACCCAACACAAGAGCCTGTCCTTTCCCAAGGAATTTGTCCTCCCCAAGGAGGCCTGGAATTTCCCAAAGGAGCTGTCACCTGTACCCACCAAGGTGGCTGCCAACTACTCGGCCACGCTGTCCAGCCAACTGGCCACAACACTCCCTGCTGCTCAGGGAGAATCCCAGGATGAGCCTCCTACAATTGTAGTAAGCATGGAGCTCAGCCACTCCCACCACTGGCATCCACACCACCCACACCCCCGCCAGCACCCCACCTGCGTCTCCAACCATCCCAAAGGGTGGCAACCCTGAGGTCTAAGGGCCTCAGGCTGCTATGACTGGGTCCCCCGGGGTACCCAGACAGGCTCTCAGAAAGTGAAAGACCAGAGAGCCAAGCCTAACCCCAATGCCCAGACCCCACGATGCCTAGACAGGCAGCCAGTGGTGAAAGACAGCAAGCTGACCCCATCCCCGATGCCACAGCCCCATGATGCCCAAATGGGCAGCCAGCAGGCAAAGGACAGCAAGCCAAGCCCATCCCTGATGCCACAGCCCCATGATGCCCAGATGGGCGGCCAGCAGGCAAAGGACAGGGAGCAGAGCCCATCCCTGAAGTCCAGGCCCCACGCTTCCCACACAGGCATCCAGCAGGCGAAGCACGGAGAACCAAGCCCATCCCCAAAGCAGAGGCCCCACACCGCCCAGATGGGAGTCCAGCTGGTGAAGCACAGAGAGCCGGGCCTATCCCCTATGCTCAGGCCTCACACTGCCCAGACGGGCATCCAGCAGGAGAAAGAAGCACAGAGAGCCGAGTCCATCCCTGAAGTCCAGGCCCCATGCCACCGAGACAGGCATCCAGCAGGCGAAGCACAGAGAGCCGATCCCGTCCTTGAAGCCCAGACTCATGTTGCCCAGATGGGCGGCCAGCAGGCAAAGGACAGAGAGCCAAGCCTACCCCCGATGCCCAGGCCCCACACTGCCCAGATGGGCGGCCTGCTGGCGAAGGACAGAGAGCCAAGCCTTTCCCTAATGCACAGACCCCGGGATGTCCATACGGGCTGTCAGCAAGTGAAAGCCCAGACCTGAGCCGATCCCCGGTGCACAGAGCAATCCCACACGGGTGCATCACTATTCACTAGCTATGTGTCTGCCTCTCACCCCAGGTAGAAAGCAGATATGACCTGGACATCGCATGACATCTTTGCTTTCTTGGTCCAAAGGTTCACTAAATGAGTTTAAATAATTTTAAGAAAATTCCTTGGAATATTGTGAGGAGTGGGATGTGGCTGGCAGGGCCCCCACAGCCTGGGTAATGCTCAGGGAGTGACCCCCAACCACTCTCCTCCTTCAACTACACTATTTCCACCTGCCAAAAGTCACCTAGCCCAAGCATACTTTCCTTGTTATCAGCAAGCACACAGTTTGTCCTCTGTAGGGTTGATCTCTACCCCCTGTTAAGATTTATGTAACCTTGTTAAGATACTGCATAAATAAAGCTGTTTCCACAGCTCAGGGGCTGGCTGCAGTCATCAGCTGCACCAACCCTCCCGACGCCATCCTATCTCGCATCTCCTTTGTGTCCCTTTTGCCGTCTCTCTGGCTTTGTATTTTCTCAATTTCCCACCATTTCCACTCAGGTCAACTCTCCCCCCTCTTGCCGGCTCAAGAGAGGTCCCTCTCTCATGCTGGCGTGCAACAGAGGACCTGGGCTTGATGCCCTGTTACAACCATTGCATGTCTGTGCCTCCAGGTGAGCAGGGCCACCCATTGCCCCTCCCTTCCCAGGCCCCATGTGGCCCCAAGTGGTCTAAGGGGCCCCTGTGGTGGTGGTGTCCTCAGGAGCCCCTGAGCATGTGTGGCTCTGCCGATGTGGTGCCTGGAGGTCCCTCAGTCTCCTCCACAAAAAACCTTCCTGGCAGTGTCGTGTCCTGTTACTGACACAACACCCTTGGGAACATGGGAGGCCACACCACGACACCCATGTGGCTGCACCTGCAAGCTGTAGGCACCACATGACCCCTCATCACGGTCCCCCAAAGTTATTCTCTAAGGAAGACTTGCACATGCACCTCTGGCCTCTGGTGGGTCACCCTCCAGAGCAGCTCACCCCTTCTCCTGTCTCCCACAAGGAGACACAGCCTTCTCACTGAAGGCACAGTTAGTGTAAAATGCTGTGTCGCCTTGCATCATGCCACCTCCCGCCTGCTGAGAATCCTGGCATCTCACTGCCCCTGCTTCTTCCCACCTCTCCCTCCACTCTGCCACCCTTCAAGGAAGGTTTATCTGGGCTGGCCGGCTGCACTTTGCCTCCTGCCAGAGGTCCTACTCCAGGAACTGCTGTCCCCCAATCACTTAAAATTGGATTGTGGCCCCTGTGGTGGCTGCCCTGGACTCATGCATGAGATGGCACAGGCCACAGGAGCTCACACAGTGGAGGAGACCCTGTCACTCCCTGTATCTAGCTTGAAGGATAGGGTGAGCCTCTGTGTTCCAGAGGGGAGGTAGTCTCTACCACCCACCCATAGGCTCAGAAGCAGGTGGAAGGCTCCACATGCCAAGCACTGAGTGGGGCTTGTTGGGGCCATCTGAATCATGAGCCTAGGACAAGGTTTAGGAATGCAATTGGAAGAAGGGGCTTCCAGGATATATGGTGAACCTTTCACCACAAAACATTTAGTCTTACACAAAATATATTTTTACTGCATCTGTGGTTTACAGAAAGAGAAAACCCTCAAGAAGCTGAAGAAAGAAAGTGAGCTTAGAGGAAAGTGGTGAGCACAAAAGAAGGGTGGGGCTGCCTTGAAATAGGCCTGGGTCCCAAAGCAAGGTGGCAGAGCTGTGTTCAAGGTCCCAAGACCAGTCTGGGGAATTGGACTGGCATGATCTCAGATTACTGGAGTCCCTGGACTCTGGTAGAAATACAATAATGTAGCCTAAGAACTCAGATTTTTAGGAGCTCACAATCAAAGATCACTAAGAAAATAAGCCATCATGAGTGAGAAAGAACAGACACAAGCTGGGTGCAGTGGCTCATGCCTGCAATCCCAACACTGGCAGGCAGAGGCAGGAGGATCACTTGAGGCCAGAAGTTCAAGATCAGCCTCGGAACATAATGAGACCCCAGTCTCTACAAAAAATAGAATATGAGTCAGGTGTTGTGGCTGGTGCCTGTAGTCCCAGCCACTGTAGAGGCTGCTAGGGCAGGAGGTTGGCTTGAGGCTAGGAGTTTGATGTGAGGGCACCACTGCACTCTAGTCTGGGAAACAACGTTGTTAAAGGAGGAGAGTGGTTGGGGATTGCTCTCTGAGCATTACCCAGGCTATGGGGGCCCTGCCGAGTAAAAACAACAAAAATGGATTGAAATACCCCAAAACTTCAGATTTGGAATCATAAATACAGAATATTAAATAATGTACATGAAATATTTAAAGATACATGAGAGGATTTTTTTAATTATCAGGGGATCCAAATAGAATTTTAGAAATAAAAAATATACGTATTAAACTTTACAGGTTAAACATTAGATTAGATATAGCAGAAAAAATTATTCTGAATGGAACAGAGAGGCTGAGAGATGAAAAATACGAAAGAAAGGGTTAACAGAGAGATTAGAATGAGGTCTAGGGATGTCGCACTTCAGGACAAGATAGCAAAAATAAAAATGTAAAAAGGAAATATTGTAGGGATAGCACTGAGGAGTTCCCACAATGAATAAAACACCTGGACCTGCCTGCATAGCGTGCATAATCTATAACAAACTGCATGAACAGGGGTCAGCACCAGTTACCCCGAGGGACAGGCAGAGCGCTGGGGGCAGTCTCAGTTTACAAAGAAACAACAGATTTCTTATTGATAACAACAGTTAGAAAAATAATATCCACAAAGTGTGACAGAAAATACTTTCAACCTAGAATCAGTATAGTGTACCCAGCAACTTTATGAAAAAGAGCAAATTAATCACATTTTTAGATTAATCTGAGTTTACCATTAACAGATCTACACAAATTGGACCTTGAGAAAGATATATTTATTGAAGGAAAAATGGGTAAAACAAATATTGATAGAATCCACAGGGAATAAGTAAGAAATTCAGCCATCATTTGTGGGAGTTTTCAATGCAACCCTCAATTATTATTATTATTAGGTCAATCATATTTTTAAAATGATAAAGATACAGGTTTAGACAACACAACTCACAAGATTGATATCTGCAGAACCCCAAACTCATTTATTAGAAAATTTGCATTCTTAGGCATACAAAGAGTATCACCCCAAACAGATTATTAGCCTGGACAAGCCTCCAGCAGCGGTGCGTGGCAGGCCACGGTCATCTCTGTGGCTTTCTGAGTAGGCCGCCTTCGCTGGTGTCTGTGTGGTTCTGTTCACCACTGGTACTGAGCAACTTGACTGTGAAGGGCTGTGACATGATTTCCTCATCTTTCTTGTGCTTGGAGAGTGTTGAACTTTCATCTGTGAGTTTAAAGTCTGCAACAAACTTAGAAACATTTTTGCCATGATTTTCTTCAGGCTTTAAAAAAACTCACTCCCCTTCATATTTTCTTCTCTCCTTTAGGGACTTGAATTAAACACAAATTAGTTGAAGTTGATCTGCTTTTTAAGAACTTGTAATCCTCTTTTCTCTGTTTCATTCTGGGTTGTTTATCTTACTATAGTTTCACAACGAAGTCTTTTCTTCAGTGTCTTATCTGCCATTAGTCCCATTTAGCACGTGTCTTTATGCGTCGCAGCTTTCTCCTGTACAAATTGTTCTGGAGAGTCATTCCACCATTCAACGCCTCGTCCCAGTCTCAGATTGACTTTCAGAGCGTGCGGTGCACAGTCGGGACGCTCTTTCACTCCTAGGTGTCGGCGCGCTGGTCTATCGCCTGGTCCTGGGCCGCAGTTTCCTGCTTCTTGGTCCGCCTGATGTTTCTGACCTCATGTCCTTTGGGGCGTGGTATGTTTCTGCAATGGTGTAAATATTCTTTTTTTTTTTTCTTTGAGACAGAGCCTCAAGCTGTCACCCTGGATAGAGTGCGGTGGCATCACAGCTCACAGCAACCTCCAATTCCTGGGCTCAAGCGAGTCTCCAGTCTCCTGCCTCTGCCTCCCAAGTAGCTGGGACTACAGGAGCCCTCCACAACGCCCGGCCATTTTTTGGTTGCAGCCGTCATTGTTGTTTGGCGGGCCCGGCTGGATTCGAACCCGCCAGCTCAGGTGTACGTGGCTGGCGCCTTACCTGCTTGAGCCACAGGCGCTGAGCCTAAATATTCTTGAAATGTATTCTGAGGTGCAGTTTCAAACCGTTTGATCTCTTTTGTGCCTTGCTGTCCAGAGTTGCAGAAGAACCCAGAGCAGTGCTCAGACTAGAGCTAAGAGTCCCAGCGCCGCGTGCACTCTGCCCGGCGCCCAGTGGATTTCGAGGACTGCCGGGCGCTGGTGGGCGCTGCCTCCGACGTGTGAGCCGCAGACCGCACCCTCCGGGACCACCCAGGGCTGTCCCGCGTCCTCACACACCTGAGCTCACCCTGCTGCCCTCGACCTCTGTGGGCTCTCTCCTCTGTCATGCCCCGTTTTGTGACCTCGGTCTGTCAGTCTTGGTCTCCCCAGTGTCTCCCCTCTGTGTCCTCATCCCAGGGAGACTGTCAGGCAGCGCGCTGGGCCAGTCTCCCCGCCTCGTGGGGTCGCGGACCTTCAGTGCGTGATGCCCGGCGCCTCGCTGACCCGTATTCCATAGACTGCACCCCGTTTTCATGGGCTAGAAGGAAGAAGTCTGCTCAGCGATCACTTGGTGTGTAGTGCTGCGGCATGCAGGCCCTTTTTTCATTTGCAAAACTGGAGAGAACGGTGTGGAAGGAGACTCAGAGCCTGGGGAGGCGTGGACGCTTCCCCGCAGGGTGTAGAAGCACAGGGGCCCCTGAACCGCAGCCCGAGCCGGGGAGCCGTCCCCGCACCGTGGGAGGGTGAATGCGGTGCCCTCTCATCTGTCGCCGGCTGGTTCAGGGCGTAGGACACCTCTTCCCTTGAGCCCATACCGACTTGTCGGTCCCCAGGCCACCGCTCCCCGCAGGGCGGCTCCAGCCCAGCCGGCGAGGCCCGTTCTCCTGATTTCGGGAAGCTCAGGAGGGGACGTGACCTCGCGGGGGGCAGAGCTAGTGGGGAATCGGACAGGGCTTCCTGCGGTGTGAGATTCTTTCAGCTCCCTTGGATCTGCTCCTCGGTGGGGGTCGTGTCCGGCTGGGGGCCAGCTTTACTGGACTCCAGGGACCTGCCTGGGAACTCTACCCTGAGACCAGCACTGTCGCCTTCGGGAGGTGGGAGGAGGAGGGTCTCAGAGACTGCGTCTCAGCCCAGTCCTTTTTTTTTTTTTCCAGAGCAGAACTAAATGAAATTTTATTTATTTATTTTTACTTTTCTGTACCCACTATTTTTTATTTCAAATTAATATGAGGGTACAAATTTTTAGGTTACATTGTTCTCACTTCCAAGGTAAAGTTCACGTTGTGGTTAAGCCCTTCAGCCAAGGGTGAGCTGGACACCCTCACATTGTGCACATTAGGTGAGACCCCGCCAATCCCCTCCCCGTCTCCTCCCCTCGCTCCTTCCCCACCTCTCTCCTCCCCCTTGCTAGACTATATTTGTGTTTTATCACTTCTATGGACGTGTAGTTGTTTATATATTGGTTTCATATTAGTATTGAGTACACTGGCTTTTTTCCCCCATTCTTGAGAAACTTTACTAAGACGAATGTGTTTCAACCTCATCCAGGTAGACATAAAAGATATAAAGTCTCCATCATTTCTTATGGCTGAGTAGTACTCCATGGTATACATATGCCGTAGTTTGTTAATCCATTCACGGGTTGATGGGCCCTCAGGTTGCTTCCACAACTTGGCAGTTATGAATTGAGCTGCAATAAACATACTGGTGCACATATCACCTAACTCCAGTAAGGTTAGCCCACATCACAAAGTCCAAAATCTGCAGATGCTGGCATGGACATGGAGAGAAGGGAAGCCTTCTACCCTGCAAACTAATACAACCTTATGGAAAGAAGTGTGGAGAATTGGGCTGTGCCTTTAGTTCAAAGGAGTAGGGTGCCAGCCCCATATACCAGAGGTGGTGGGTTCAAGCCCAGTCCTGTCCAAAAACTGCAAAAAAAAAGAAGAAGTATGGAGAATTCTCAAAGAACTAAAAGTCAACCTTCCATTTGATCCTGCAATTCCATTGCTAGGTATCTACCCAGAAGAACAAAAATCATTTTACCACTGAGCCCAGCTTTGTGCTGCTGGGAACACCTGCTACTAGCTGAGTGGGGTGTCTCTGCCACAGCAAAGTGACTTCCCACCACAGGGAGAATGGAGGCCAGAAGCCTTCCAGGCCACAGAAGAGTGTCTGGCTGAGAATGTATTTCATCCAAAAAGAAGCAAAAGGGTACCCATAGCTCACTGGCCACATGCTCTAGGGCTAGTGGATTTGAACCCAGCCTGGGCCTGCTACACAAAAAGAAGCAGAACATCTTAATGCTAAATGTGTGGAGTTATTTAAAGCTCAAAAATAAAATTTTCAGCATTTAGTAAATACATGTATTACTACAGAAATCCCTGTGTGATGTCTAACAGATTTCTGTTAGGAGAAGGGGAGGACCACCAGGTGATAAGGGCTTGTTTGGGGCCAGCCCAGAGCCCCCTGAGGGATATGGACCTCCCAGCTGTGGGGTGGGTCTCTCCACAGGGGGCTGGTGAGGGACCAGTCAAAGGGCACTCGGTGAAGAGCAGTTCATGTGTTGATGGAATTTTACTGCACATCAAATTTGGGCCCAGTCATCCCTGCCTCTCAAGTCCCCTTCTGTGGACTGCAGCTTCTCCCTTGGTTACTGTCTGCTGGACTAAATGGGGGTCTCAACTTGGGCCTGCAGGAGCCTCCAGGCCTGTCCGTGGGGTGGGCAGCCTGCTGGTCAACTCACTGAGCTGTGTTCTTCAGAGCAGCCTGAGCCATGGGATAGGCATATGGCTGAGAGGATCCTCAAAGGTCTGCATGGACACCGGACCCCAGGGACAGAAATGGTGAGAAAGGTGGCAGTGGCCCCTGTGGGAAGGAAGGTGTACGTCACCAGCCAGCCTGTGGATGACAGTGGAGCACATCCTCAGTGGTGTAGACAGATGAGGGGGACTCAGACGAGGCAGTCTGTGCAGACCACACAGTGTGGTGTGACCACACTGAGCTCAGCCCTAGGGAGGCCCCTGCCATGAACCCCTCCTCCTCCTTCTCTGGGGCCTGTGGGGCCCTCAGGGATCCAATGTCTGAAGCAGAAACACCTTCCAATGGACCCCAACTTGCCTTTGTCCCAAGCAGCAGGTGCTATTCTGACTGTGGGCCCAAGGAACATGGCCATGCCTCCTGCAGCTCTTCAAGAGGTCAGGTGCCCAGGAGGGCCACCCCCCCAGCCCACCTGTACCATTCAATCAAGAGCCCCTGGCAGAACTGGTTCTAACATTGCTATTATGGCCCGATGCTTAATTATTTATCTGGAAGGTCTAGAAAAGCATAGTTTCCCTTCAATACAACTTGATTCTGTGTTTGTGGCTTTTCTTAATGTGTGAACTGTCCCATGAAGCTAGAACGCTTCTGATGCTGTCACTGAGGACCATATCTCCCCTACTCCAGGCACTAATTCTCTCCTTTACACCCTAATTAGTGTGTGCTCTGAACCTGGACAATCTCCCGGTGCCTGTTGACACTCGAGTGCCCTTTTAGTGAGATTTAGCTTCTGGGTTGTCTGTGATAAACAGGGAGAAGCATCCCAATGCAGGAGGCACATTTTTATTTTTATCTTTGCCTTTTAGGTGACTGCCTGGAAAAACAAAAATTCTGTTTTACCAAGCTAATTTCTTCTGCTTCATGTTGCCTTTATTAGGATTTTATTATTTAGGAAAACTGAGTTTTAAAAGAATTAAGGTTTTAACATCCATGTAACTTTCTGTATTGCTTTTTAAATTTTTTTATAATCACCCTGGTTAAATTAGTAACTATGATTTAGCAGTGATCTGTTAGTCTGTTTAATGAAGCCCTTCCAACCTTCTGACATTTTTGGCAGGTTTTCCTAAACTAAATCTTTTGGACCTAAATCTAAGGTGGGGTTTTAAGTTGGACCCCTGGAGAGCATCAAAGAATGTATATCTGTTCTTATAGAGATAGTAAATTATTAGGCTAATTTGGTAACTCATATAGGAAGCCCTGCCAAATAAGAACTGGCGTTTTTAACTTAGTGTAAGTTATATTTGTGTAAATGTATTGGGGGTGGGTGGGTAGAGTGCCGAGGCAATTGTGGCACAGCAACCTCAAACTCTTGGGCTCAAGCAGTCCTCTTGCCTCAGCCCCCCGAGTACCTGGGACTACAGGCACCCACCACAACGCCCCAGCTATTTTTTAGAGACGGGGTCTCGCTCTTGCTCAGGCTGGTCTCACTCAACTCCTGAGCTCAGGTGATGCGCCGCCTCGGCCTCCCAGAGTGTTGGGATTACAGGCATGAGCCACTGTGCCCGGCCCTTGTGTATATGTATGTATTACAAAATTGTGTAAGATTCCTAAAATTCTAATATGTTTGGCTCTGGCTACTCCCTCAGCCACTGCCCTGTCACTAGGATCCCAGTAGACCAGGTGGGCCTGGGGCAGTAGCCAGCTCCAAGCTGGGATGGAGAAGACTGCCTCACCCTGTCATCTGCACCGGCTGTTCGCAGGTGTCAGCTGAAAGGTGGAACGTGAACAAATGAGAACCCGAACAAGCCAGAGTCCTTCAAGAAAGCTGTCGAGTGGCCAACTGAGCCTGAATTTAAAATAGAGCCACGTGACTGTTCTCTGACCAGAGGCTATGCGTATTCAGGTTCGCTAAAAACCTCCCAGAAAATACCAACTTCAGGACTTCCAAAGCTCAATTGCATTGGCCAATCAGAGTTGAGGCTCATTGGCCAATCAGAACTCAGATGCATTGGCCAATCAGAGGTCAGCTGCATTAGCTAATCAGAGCTCAATTGCACTGGCCAATCAGAATGCAGCTACGCTGGCCAGTCTCACTCAGTTGCATCGGCCAAACAGCACTCAGATGCATCAGCCATTCAGAGCTCAGCTGCATGAACCAATCAGAAGTAAGCCAGTTGAATTCTGTATTTGCATAAGTGTCTGAGCTGGCACCTTTGGGATCAAACCTGAGCTCCCCTTTGTTCTCTGGAACCACCAGCCTTTCACATTTTCACAGCAAGGTTACAGGATGTTTCAGTACCCCCTTTTAGTAGAATAAAGTCACCTCCAAATTCCTTCTCTGAAAACTGTTTCTCAGCACACTGACATCGTGGCAACCTCCTGACTTGCACTGCCCCGGCCCTCTCTCCATACTTCAGGCACCAGCTGCAGCTCCAATCCCCAGCCGGGGCTGCTGAAGGGGTGCTGCACAGTTGTGCTGGGCAGCGGCCGCAGGGCTCCCCTGCTGCAAAGGGCCCTCCCTGCAGCTCCTGGGATGCAGGCCCAGGGCACCTTGGCTGAGAATCTCCAATCAAGACCAGGGATTCCAAGTCCTGTGGCAGGACCTCTGCTGGCACCTCGTGCAGTCCAGTCTGACAGCCTCCTCTGCCACACACAGCTGGCCCTCACCCCGCATGGCTCCCACTGTCTCCTGCGTGGTCCTTAGTGGACTTGGGCACATCCTAATGGCCTCTCCCCCTCAGGCCTGACCCTGTGTCCCGCTGCCCACCAGGCTGCACTCTGAACTGGTCAGGTGCCTCAGGCCACACCCACTGTCTGCCCAGGTCCTGCCCCGCACTCCGTTGGGATCAGAGGCACCCATGTGGGCTGAGCATCTGCCTCTGGCTGCACAGCTAGGTGCTTGCAGTGCCTAAAGCAGGAATCACCGGTATTAGTGCACATTGCTGCCCCAGCCCCCAGCAGATGCTTACCCCACACTGATGGGGTACATTGGGAGGCCCAGGGCAGGGTAGGGACCAGGAGGTGGACCAGGAGGGCCCAAACAGAAACCAAGTTGAGAGCGTTATGCCCAGGAGTCTCTCAAAGACCACACCACCAGACAAGTCAAATTAAAGAAGAGTCCTTTTATTGACTGCCTCATTGTCCCAACATGAGGTTTCTGAGTGCAAGGCCCAGTTGTTTGAGACTATGACTTTTATAAGGCAAAATTTTTCCAGGGGGCAAGCAAGCGTAGAAAACAGCAGTTAGGGGAAAACACGAGGATAAGGCAGCTCAGTCAGTTTACAATGCTATGATCATGAGAGCACTTAATTCTTTTTTACAAAACAAATACAATCTACAATGTCCTAAGGTAGTGTAGGGAGGGGGACTCGCAGGTGAGGGTCGAAAACAGTATGATCACAAAAAGCGATAATCACCAAGGATATAATCATGAGTGCAGTTAGTAACATATCACTAACAATCCTAGGTAAATGCATTCACAGTTATACAATGGGAGGGCAAACAAGAGGAACCAGTTTCAAAGGTAATGGAATATAACAGAAAAGGAGTAAACAGTAAAGTGGAGTCAAACTTGCTCTCTTACCATTTCCATATCATATACAGATGGCAAGAAGACCACCTTAACATAATCACTAGGGTTGTTGTCACAAAAGTAGTTAGAGACTTTCTACACAATACTAATATTTCTAACAGTTCTAAACAGGTACACTTAAAATACCATGCAATGGGTAGGGAGGCAAGTGGAATCAGTTTTTTTTTAAATGCAATAAAATGTAGCAAAACTACAGAATGGAATCAGGCCTGCTTTGCCTTCCCACTGATTCTCAGGAAAAGGAATTATATCAAAATGTAATTAGGCTTGCTTCTCTTTCAACTTAACAAGAGGACCCTGTCTCACCCCAGCTGAGAAGTCCCAGCTCAGCTGCCTGAGTCCAAGGGGCTAGTCCTGCCATGGCTCTGGGGGGTGAGGGGTCACAGATGCTGCTGCTGTCCAGGGAAAGGCCGAAGGACATTCCAGAGTCTCTGCAGTCAGGTGGGACCCACTGCCCGCTGCCAGCAGCTCCAGGCCACCTGGAATGAAACCCAAGACCCAGGACCCCCCCCCCGGGGGGGGGGCAGGGGCCGAATGCCCAGGGCAGGGTCAGCCTGAGCAGGAGGGACTGAGAGGACCAGTTGGGCCCCTTGCTGGGGCACAGCCCCTTGGTCGCTGCCCAGGAAGCTGCCTGGGAGCTCAGGACTTCTGCACCCACCACCATGCCCTACCCCACTGCCAAATCAGTGTCCTCACATCTTGCAAGTCCAAAGTGATGGCCCGAGGGCCTGGCCAGCCAGGAAGGCTTCCAGGAGGTAGAGCTGCCCACCTCACCTCACTCACTGCTCCTCATAGCCCCTGGATGCCCTCTCTCGGCTGATAGTCCCCACCCAGCTTCTCTGGGAAGCTTGGTCCCCATCAGGGCTTGTCCCAAATCTGGCTGTGCAGGTGCCGACCCATTCACAAGGTCTTGAGAATTCCTTCCAGTGCTCATGTGGTTGGCAAGGACACCCGGGCTCAGTGACTGTCTTTTGTGGAAATCAGTCATCTCAGCAGGCAGGGCAGGCAACACTCCCAAGATACAGGTGGTGTCAGTGTGCTGCACCCGGTGCCCATACCTGCTCACCCCTCTCCCTCCTTGGTCTCCTGCTGTCTCTCACTGTTTCTCTCTGTCTCTGCCTCCCCCACTCTGTCTCTGTCTCTTTATCTTTCAGGGCCTGAGAGAGGCCAGCAGGTTGGTAGTGGTATGGGTTCAGGCATGAGCAGTGGGCATGGGGACAAGGAGCCTGAGCAGGGCAGTCAGGGACCTGGTACCTGGTGACACTGAGGCTGCAGCTGGTAAAGCTGGTGTGACAGCCCCACTAGTCTTTGTAGATGTAATTAAGATTCTTGAGATGGGAGTTCCTAAATCCAGTGACAAGTGTCCTTATAAGAGAGGAGGAGACACACCCCGAAGAAGGCCCAGTAAGGACAGATCAGAGATGGAGAAGGTGGCCACCAACCCAGGATGCCAGGAGCCACCAGTGCTGGAGAGAAGGATCCTTCTCTGGAGCCTCTGGAGTGCACATGGCCCTGGACAGTCCTATTCTAGCCTCTCTTTGTGGTGACCATTACAGCAGCCCCAGCACTCAGTGAAAAGTAGAGAAAACCCATTTTATAGACAGCAGCTTGCGGAGAAATGTGCTCACAGGTGGTGTATCTGATTTAAAAACTGGAGCATAAATCAATGTGAACCGTGTAGGTCTTTGGTCCAGGGGCAGAGTCAGGCTGCACTGGTCAAGCAGCCATGGCTGAAGGCCCACTAATTCACAAACCAGGATCTAACTTTCCTCACCTGGCAATGCCCTGTGCCAGCCACGATTTTAGGTGATTTCCTAAGTGCTGAGCCAGCTGCTTGCTAGAAAGTGACACACCTGTGACCTAAAGCAAAATTGCATTTGCAATCAGAAATGGGGTTTGAAAGCTGGCTGGCTCCTGATGGTAGAATGGGGGATGTTTCCAGGGGCAGGGGCCAGGCCAGCCTCTTGAAGCAGGAGCTCACTTGGCAGCCTAGATGAGCACACACACACACACACCCCGCCTGTCTGCTTGGCATCGGATGTTTCTGCTTCTTAAGCTGGAGGCTGCCTCTAGCTGTGTGAATTTCTTGGTAAAGTCATAGAATTTATGTACAGAGCATTTGTACACGTTTTGAAAAATGGACTATTGACCAAAATGATAATAGGAACACAAAGTGGGGATTTCATTACTTCATTTATATAGTTAACACTAACTCCAGGAGAAAGCAAGGTGGGCTCCATGTGACAGAGTGCGGCCAGCCCCGACCAGTCTACAATAAAACTGAGTCCCAGGCACTGCCCCAGCCTGGCCCTACGCGCGCCCTGCTCTTCTATGGACTTGCCTGTGCTCTGGCTGTGGGACTTTTCAAAGCCGGAGTCGGGGGCAGCCTTCCCCCAGCTCTAGGCGCAGTAGCAGACGCCAGAGGGGCGAGAGGAGGCCTCTTGGGGGCCGTGCTGCCCCAGCTTCCCCCCTCACCCCCCGCCCCCGCTTCCGCTCAGGAGCTTCAGCTCAGGCGGCCTGCTGCGTCCCCGCATCTCTGGTTCAGCTTCCAACCTCCACTGCTGCCTCTGTGGGGCTCCCTGCCCTGGCTGTAAGCCTGGGATGGGGGAGCAGCCAGAACTGAACAGAGCCTGCATGGGGGGATGGGGGGGTAGGGCCTACCATCAGTTCCCCCAGAACCACACAGTAAAGCTGGAAGTGACCTAAGGGTGGGGGCTCCCCAAGTCTCAGCAGCCAGCACCCCCAACCCCCACAACCTTCCGCGGGAGCTGCCGAAAGAGTGGGCAGAGGCTGGGACCTGCCCAGCGCTGAATGTCCCTCCACTGCAGGGCCCGCCTTGGGGGCACTAGGCAGCAGGTGCCTGGAGAGAGAAGAGAAGGAAAAGCCAAGGAGGCTGCGGCAACCGGGAAGCCCTTGGAAGACGCGGGGGAGGAGGGCGCAACCTCGGACCGACCTCCGGCGTGCAACCTGCCCTCACCCCCCAAACCCCACCTCGGACCGACCTCCGGCGTGGGTGGCCCCACCCGACTTCGGACACGCTAGCGTCCCGCGAGGTCCGCCCGTGGGGTCTGCGGCCAGCTCCCTCCTGGGCTCCAGGGAAAGCAGCAGGCGGTCGGGGGGACGCCCCGGTCCACACCACCCTGGTCCGCAAGCTCCTGGCCGCGCTCTCCTTCCATCCGCAGCCGACGCACAGGTCCGCGCTTCCTGCTTGGCAGCCAAGACTCGAGAACTGGCTGTCCCGGGTGACCTCGGAGACCCAGGTGAGGGGTGCCGCCTTTTGACCCGCCTCCCGCGCGTTCCCACGCACCGCAGGTCCCATCGCGCCCTGCACCGAACCAGCCTTGTAAGGCAGAGGCGGGATCGGCCTCGGTACACCCGGAGCTGCAGCGGGTGGGGCCGGCGGGGCGGGGCCCCTGATGACCGTGCGCGGAGGCGGGGTGCGGGTGTCCGGAGGCCGGACCGAGGCGGGGTGGGACGGGCCATGCTGGAGGTGGGGTGAGTTTAGGATGGGCCGGGGGCGGGCCGTGCTGGGGATGGGGAGGGCAGGTGGGGGCCAGGGGCGGGGCAGGGCAGCCTTGGGGCCCGGTGAAGCGTGCCGCTCTGGGGGCGAAGCCGTCTGGTGGGGGCCGGAGAGGGCCGGCCTTCTGGGGGCGGGGCTTAGGTGAGCTAGCCAGGGTGGGGTGGGCCAGTGGGGGCCGGAGGCGGGGCGGAGCGGGGCGGGGCCCGGGAGCCGAGCGCGAGCGCTCCGCAGGACACCAGGTCGCGCGCGGCCGAGTAGCGAAGGCGCCACCGCTGCAGTCGCTGCATCTCCGAGGTAAGCGCGCGCTGGGCTCGGTCCTGCGGGTGCTGCGCGCACCGGCCCCCACCTGTCGGCCCTACCAGACACCTGCGCCGTGGGCGGGCGACGTGCCGTCCGCTCTTCCAGTGCCCTCTCGAGCCCCTCCCGGGTCAGGCCCGCTCGTCCATGCGCCCAGCACCCAGGGCTGCCAGACAATAGGCGCTGGGGGTTTGGGTACCCGGAGGGTGGCAGGGAGGCGGTGCCCGGGGCACGGGCGGGAGCGACTGCGGGCCGCACCAAGGACAGGTTTATAATTGGGCCTTGAATGTGGCGCTTTGCGTTTCTGTGGGACAAAGGACGCCCCTTGCAGCCTCTCCCCTCTTGGTCCTCCTCACGCCCATCTACATAAACCTTGTTTACCGACGCCCAGGCCTAGGGTGGCCGCCAGTGTGAGGCGTTGGTAATTAGGGCTCAGAGGGTTTGAAATGACGCCTGTAATACAGCGCAGAATGAGCGCGACCCTCTGCAAGGAGCTGTGATGCCCAGCAGCAGCATGACCCTCACAGGTGCAAATCCAGAAGCTTCCCCAGGATGTCAGTCATCTTACCACCTCTAAGCAGTCCGATGGGGAGGTGGGTGCTGTGCCCAGGTCATCTGGGAGTGGCCTGTGTTTGAAGGAGGATTCCCAGAAACCCGTATCCTCTGGCTCCAATTATGTAAAGGAAGTCCTCTGCGAGGTGGGGAGAAAATCCAGCCTTTGTGGTGACTGCTCCTGTGATAGGCGCTTGTGTTCTCTGAAAAACATGTTTCAGGCTGTGCCTGCTGGGCCATCACCCATCCCTGTATCTGTGTATTTATTGGGGCTGCTTTATGTAGGGTCCCTGGGCTCCCACAGCTGGGCAAGACACCTCCCAGGGCTCTGGCCAGCCCTGCTTCTACCGGGGAATCAGTAAATGGTGCACTGGATCCAGGCCTACTGGGATCACATCCTGGGACCCAGTGATGGGCTGGAGGGTGGCTTGGAATCGGCAGTAAGTGGGGAGGGGGGGAGGGGAGACAGCCTCTTGCCTGATGGGATGCTTTTCACTGGCAGCTCTGGTGTCGGTCAGCAGCTCTGGCTCCCGAGGCTCACCCCTGTCACATGAGCCTCAGAGAGTTCAGATGGGGGTGGGGAGCTGGAGGGCCTCCGGGTCTGGATGCAGAATGCATGTGTGTGAGGGCATGTTCATCTTTCTGGGGAATGCGTCTATAGCTTTCATGATTTCCAAAGGGATTTGTGATTCAGAAAAGCACCATGATTTAAATTCTAGGTTAAAAAATACCTCTGTATCTTCACAGAAGAATGACATGATGGGGGGTTGGAAACAATGTGTGTCACAGAGGAAGTAATGCTAGCTGAATTTTTATCTTATGGTCATTTTTTGGTCTGTCATCCTAAATCCTTTGAAGCTACAATAAATAACTGTTTTAACAGTTACAAATTTATGAACGCTCATTGTTGAAGATGTGCAAATCACAGGAGAATTTCATAAAGAAAATTAAAATCACCCATCACTGATTGAGACTTAATGACATCCCTGAGGAGTCAAACAGTTATGGCAGCTCGATGTGGTTCCCCTCAGGCCTGTGGGAACCACTCCCTGCAGCAGAGGCTGAGAATTAAAAGCTTCCTCAGGGAGAGGCTGTGCCAACTCAGAGTCGAGCCTATTTATAGCTGCTGCTGCTGCTAGTGAGACAGTGCTTGCACAGGGGATGCAATCCAGGGATCTCAGCCTGTGCAAGGAGCCATCTGCACCTTGAGGCTCCGGTCCAGCCTGTGCATCCTCAGGCAGAACTGCCTTTGAGAAACACTCTGGGAGAGCCAGCACAACTTCATCCTTGAGAGGAACCACAGGGTGCGATTCCACCTGACCCCACAAATCAACCAGGCAGGATCTGGGATTAGGTAGGAGAATCTACACACACACAACTCATACTGCTTAAGCAAGTGTTTCCAGAGGGGGTGGAGCTGCAGGGACCTGCCCAGATACCTGCCAATGCACTGCCACCTCTCAGCCCTCAGAACACAAGCATTATTTATGTGCAAGGGGTGAACCACAGCATCACAACCCATGGTATCTGCCACAGCATTTCTCACCCAGGACACCCATACACAGGATACATGCCTAGTACACCCTTGCCTACTCCCACCTAGGCACCCCACACCAGGAGATGCTCACCAATGTACCTCCCAAGACACCCACACTTAAGACATCCCACCCAGAACACCCCCACCTAGGACACTGACACACACAGGATACCACCATCCAAGATACCCCCACTCAGTACACCTCACCCAGAACACACTCCCAAGGACATTCCCCTCTCAGGACACCCCATAGCCAGGACACCCACAGCCAGAACACAATCCAGGACAACCCAACACACCCACGACAAGCCCACTCAGGATACCCTACATCCAGGACACTCCTCCAAGACACCCCACCTAGGACACCAACACACACAGGATGCCCCCAGCCATGACACCCCCACTAAGGAAACCCCCACCTGACCCCACAAATCAACCAGGCAGGATCTGGGATTACTCCCACACTAAAGGCATTCCACCCAGGACACCCCCACCCAAGACACACAGGATCCCACTCATGATACTCCCACCAGGATCCCACTCATGACACCTCAACCCAAGACACCCACAATCAGGATGCCCACCCAGGACACCCCCATCTAGGACACCTCCACCCAGGATACCCCCACACAGGACACCCCACACCCAGGACACCCCATGTAGGGCACCCCCAGTCAGGATGCCCCCCACTCAGGACACCCCCACACAAGGCACCCCTCACCCAGGACACCCCCACTCAGGATACCCCACATCTAGGACACTCCAATCAGGACACCCTACCCTGGTGTTTCAGCTCAGCAACACATCTTTTTAAAATAAATAATTTGTATTTCAAAATGCCGTATTAAGGGAGTGCCCATATGAGTTCATATGTGAGTTGTATAATCCTGAGGTCAAAGTGTGGGGCAGCACCTCTTCCCTGGGACCTCCCTGGGCACCTGCAGCTTGGTGCCTGGTCAGGGCTCCCATGGCTCAGGTCAGTAGCTCCCTGCAGGAAGGTGCCTGCTGTCCTCAGCAGAGGAGGAGGTGTCCTGGATCTTGTTTCCTGATGTGAGAATCAAGCCTGGGGGCGCTTCCATGTGTTCCCTTTAACTGTACGATGACCAATAAGGAAAATGGACAACTCAGTTGTACGTTTTAATTTAATGTTTAAATGTCCAAATGCAAGACCCTCTTTGGGGTAGAAATATACAAAATCAGGCAGCACCTGTGGCTCAAAGGAGTAGGCCGCCAGCCCCATATGCCCTGCCAGAGGTGGCAGGTTCAAGCCCAGCCCTGAACTGCAAAAAAAAGAAATATACAAAATCTTTCAAGAAAGTATATAAGAAATCAAGTGTTTTTTTTTTTTTTTTTTTTTTTTTGCCTTGTACCCAAATGTCTTCTGCACTCAGAAAGCCTGGGCCTCTCTCCTCAGTGGTGCAAGCTTAGACCCAGAGGACCCTGCTTCCATCTCAGGCTTCCTGGCCTGCAGAGCTATGGGAACAAATCGCTGTTGCCTATGAATGACCCTGTCTGCAGGACTTTGTGACGGTGGCATGATGCACTGAGACAGGGGCCACTTGGAGAAGAGGCAGAAGCCCAAGTGGGGCAGCCATGGCCCAGGCCCTGGGTGCTGGAAGACAGGAAGGACCCTCCCCGGACCCTGACACACATTTGTATTGGTCTCTGGTCTCCAGAACTGTGGAGAAAAAATTCCTGTCGTGTTCAGCCATTCAGCGTGTGCCAATACACCATGGCAGCCTGTGGGCACTGACGAGCAGGTGTGACCAGGAGGGCCAGTGCCCCCACAGAGGGACAGAGGAGCCCCGCAGACAAGATCATTCATAGACAACAGCGGTTTGTTCCCATAGTTCTGCAGGCCAGGAAGCCCGAGATGGAGGCAGTGACCTGGTGAGGTGTGCTGAGTGAGGGGAAGCCCTGGAACGTCCAAATGTTCTCCCCTGCCCACTTAGTGCTGCCCGCAAGTGTGTGGGCATCAGGCTGTCTCTCTGCATCTGCTGCAACCAGGTCTTAGAATGCAATGACAAGCTAGACAGCTCCCCAGCTCTTTATTTCCTCTTGTGTCTAGCCAGATGTCCTTATGACACTTGGAGAAACAACTTTTGATCTGGACCTCAGACATGGGATGTGCTTTACTGCCTTGGGCATGGGCCTTGGGCAGCTGTCTGGGAGCCTGGTGACAGGGTCTCTGAGTAAGGGCTTGGGGCTGCAGTGTCATTTGCAGACAGGTCTGCACACTTGCTTGCTACTTTGTCCTCTGTCTTGCAGCCATCTGGTGGCATAAGCTGGTGCTCCCAGATATCCCAGTCATCCTGGGCATCTCTGGCCTGGATAACAGGTCCAGCTAGGATAACTTGGGCAAGTTACTTGAGTGCCGGGAAGCTCCATCCCCCCTCCCAAGGCTCTGACACAGAGATAGGGCATTGCCAGATGCCTCTGGCAGGGTCTCCTCTCAGCCCCGACAAGCTGAGCAGGAGCGACTGTCCTCACTTTGGCATCTTAGGTCTTTGTGATCACTCCAGACACGAACCTATCCTAAGCCCCACATGGAACATGCTTAGGGACCAAGTGTGGCTACTGGAGGCACCATGTATGTGGATGTCAGGTGTGTGGGAGCTGGGCAGGTGGACGCCAGGTGTGGGGGTGCTAGGCAGGCCTCCATTCACCATGAATGTTCTGCTTATCCATATCTCCTTTGAAGGGACAAAGGTAGTAAGGCCCCTGCCTTCCTGCCTTCCTTCATTTCCCTTACTGGAAGGCTCCTTGTCTGGGACTCCCTTACCCTGGCGCAGAGATGTTGTCCTTTGGAGAGGACGACCCTTCCTGTCCCATCCACCGCACACCCCTTTGTCTCAAACAGCTCCCCATTTCCAGGCCACCCTTGGTTCTGGCGAGCAGCAGGTCCTGAGGTGCTCTGTAATGGTCACCAATGTAGGCTTGTGTAGGGAGTAGGGAGTGTGCAGATATTCTGGGGACACCTGCTTGGGACACCAGCTCTGTCCTGTCCCTCTTGCTTCCTTAGGAAATTGCCATCCTGGGAACAGTGGAGGCCATCTGTGGGACTTCTTTCCTTCCAGCCCCCAAGTTGTCCCCATGGGCCAGAGCCTGCCCAGCACCCTGTCAGGGACAGAGCCTCATAGAGGCTCGAGACCATCCCAGCAACCTCTCTGGACTGGCGACCAGCCTGAGGTTGGGCTCCTGGCTGGTGTTCAAGCTTGGCAGCCCTGGTCATGTCTGGCACCTGAGTGGCCTGTGCCCGCATGGATGCAGGGACAGCACTACGGCTCACAGCAGCTCAAGCCTCTGTTGCTCCTGCTTGTTGCACAGGGTGCATGGACTCAGCTAATGCCCGTGCTGTGCCAGCCTCCAGAAGCTCTCCCAGTTGGGGGCCAGCGTCTAAGCCGAGATGAGTGGACATTCACAAAGAGTGAATGGGGGGGGGTGCCCTGCCCTGCTGTGACTGAGGACCACATTGCACTCAAGTGACTCTGAAAGAGAGAGCTGGGAACACCCAGCGTGGGGGAAGGTGGTGCTGACCTCGGGGTATCCGCAGCCTCTGAATGGCCTTTGTTACCTGGGGCCTGTTTACTCAGGGCCCTCAGGACCTAGGAAGGGCCGGGTTCCCCTGACAACAGTGCACAGGGAGGTGAGTTTTCTGGGACATCATCCCCTTCTTTCCACTTAGGGCAGTAGGGAGACTCCTTTCTTGGCTCCAGATTGCTTTGGTCTTTTGATGTCACTGTCCCCTGCCTCATTTTGACTGATAGGGTCTTGAGAGCAGAGAGCGGCTGTGCGTAAAGGGCCAGTCTTGGCCCCAGAAGGCCTTCCCTCACCCCAGCGGCCCGCTGCCTCCCTCAGGTGCTGCAGCTGGGGTTGTGGACCTTGTTAGCTGGAGATGTCCCCTCATGTCCTGGTCTCCTCTTCCTCCCCTATCAGCTTCAAGGGCCAGGCTGTCATGGAGCCCAGGGAATGTTCTAGAGAGGCTGTCCCAGAGCCTTGGCAGGATCTGTCTCCCATGGAGACCCTGAGGACCTGGAGCCCGTTCCTTCCCTTTCTCCCTTTTCTGCACACTCTTGCCTTATAGGCTGTCTTCAGAGGTTCCGTGATATTCTTCCAGGCACAGGGCCTCTGTGGAATGTCCTTGGGTGGGACCTGAAGGTGGACAGGGGAAGGGGTGCTTTCCACAGGGCCTGGCAAGCCTTAGGAACACATCCATCTCCAGGGCCTCAAGCTGTCCCTGCTGGCGGTGTGGCCACCCAATCTTCTTGCATAGGAGTGGGGTCTGTTTTGGCCCAGACCCTATCTGGGCAGCAGTTCCTGTGGCCACACGTGGCTGTGGTGAGAAGCATGGAGCCCAAGGTGTGCTCCATGGGGAGAACATGATGTGGAGTGGTCCAGCAAGGGTCCAGGGACTGTGGGAGAGCTGAAGGCCATTCCTCTGCATGGAGGGAGCCACCTTGGACAGGGCTTGAGAAAAGATAGGGAAGGTCTTGTTGGCACCGCACGCACTAGGCCAGCCCTGCTGAGGCTGAGCATTGCAAGGAGCCCACCTGCCTGGCTGAGTACCTCCCAAGCTAGTTCTAGGAATTCCTGCCCACTTGCAAGGCTTGTGGCTGTCACTGGCTGGGAGACAGCCGCTCCTGCCCAGCATGGTGGCCAGCCTCCCATTTCCCAATCTCCTAGCAACTTAGCATGCCCGGCTCTGCTCCCTGTGCTGCAGTGCACCCGAGGGGGTTGGCGCTTTGCCCTTGGGGGCTAAAGGTTAGTGAGAGGGGGCCGAGTTGGCGCAACCACTGCTGGGAAGTGTCTGGCGGTCACAGTATGATTGGCCATGGCCAGGAAGCTTGGCCAATCTCTAGGGCTCAGAGGAGGGGGGAGCCCCCTGCCCAGGTCCCCTAGGCCTCTGAATCACCACAGGTCCCACTGTCTCCAAATGGGGAGTTCTCCACGGTACACAAGTGTGCAGGTTGCAGTGGCAGAGACAAGCAGGGCTTTCTGTGAGCCTGACAGACATTTGGGCTTCAGGTCATGATGCTGACAGGTCACTCACAGAGACGGGTGCTCCCTGCCGGCTGAGCAGGTATGTGCAGAGTGGCCAGTGTGGGACAGACAGGCAAGGGGTGAGGACACAGAGGCCTGAGCAGCTGGCCCCTGCCACCGATCTGGCACCCCTCCCCAAGGTGAGCTTGGCTTATGCTCACATGTGGCCAGGCGGGGAGACAAGGGACACTGTAGGTGGAGGGTGCAGGAGAAGCACTGCCCTGAGGCAGGAAGGGCCCAATCATTGGGCTGGGTGACTCCAGGAGGCACCTGCAGGGGAGTGGGGGACACAGAGAAGACCAGGTGCCCAGGTCCAGTGCTCAGAGGGAGGTATGTGCACACCTGAGAGGAGGTATGGCTGGCCACCCTTGGGCTTGGGCCACCCTGACCTGCACTGCAAAAGGCAAGGGCAATATAGGAAATGCTATTTTCTGCCTTCAATCAATAGGTGGACCACACCCACAGGTCCCTGGACCCAGAGACAAGGACCTGGATCCCGTGACAGAATCCTGACTCCAGTGACAGTGACCTAGACCTAATGACAGGACCCTGGGCCCTGTGACAGGACCTGACCCTGCCCACAGGCTTCTGGCCAGGCTTGCAGACCCCTGGTTGACACTCAGTGTCCAGTCCTCCTGTTGACATCTGTGCCTGAGGCCCCTGGGCAGCTCTCACCTGCTGCACTCAGATCACCTTCTGTAGGTTTTGTTTCAGGCAGTCAAGTCCTAAGGTAGTTTCCAGGGAGATTCATTCTGAGAAATGGCTTTTATGGGGCCTCTTTGAGCAGTGGAGACCAGGTGGCTCAGGTGTTGAGGTACAGCCTGGGCAGTGGGGTCTCTGAGCCCAGTGGGGAAGAGGCCAGTCCTCTGCCCCCAGGCAGCAGACTCTCAGGTGTGAAGCTGCCCCAGCCCTACCCCCACTGTAATTCCACCTCCTGCCCTCCTTTGAGAATGCAAATCTGGTAATTCAGTCTTTCCTACACCCAGGGGACACAGGATATCTGTTATCTGCTCTCCCTCTTGGTGGGGAGACTAGGTCCACAGCTCCTGTAAGAGTCCAGTGGCCTCCCTGGCTTCCGAGGGCAATGGCACACAGGAGCACCTGTGGGCGGGCGCCCCTGCCAGTGGGTCCAGGGGCCTGTAGATGTGGCCATCTGTGGATTAAAGGCAGAAAACAGCATGGCCTGTACTGCCCCTGCCCTTCGTGGTGCAGGCCAGGGTGGCCCGACCCTGAGGGTGGCCATACCTCCTCTCAGGTGTGTATGCACCTCCTCCCTGCTCAGAGCAGGAAACGCAAGACCAGGGGACAGGGCAAAGGCACATCCCTTCTCTAAGACACCACCAGGAGTGCTGGCCAACAGAAGAGAGGTGCAGGGCCCACCTGGGAGTGCAGGGTTCTCACCTGAGGGTATAGGGCACTCACCAGAGATGGAAGAGCCTAGCTGGGGCGCAGGGCCCAAATGGGAGGTCTCCCCTTTATCAGTGCATTCTGTTTATCTTCCTAGAGCTGCTCCTATTTCTTTTCTCTAATAGTGAAAGATCAGAGCAGTCCAGATGTGAGGGGCCTGCATTTTTGTCACCCAGGGTTCAGGTTCAGTCCCCCAAGAAACTAGGGGGTGGGGCGGGAAAGCAGAAGGGAGCCAGGCTTCTGCTGGGAGGGACAAGAAATCAGCAGGGCAGCCCTAGGGCAGGCAGAGGGTGGGCTGGGCCTGTGCTTAGCTGGAAAGGTTCTGGGCCCATAGGCTTACTGTTGGTTTAGATGCCTCTGTAGTCCAATAAATCTCTGCCTGCACCTTCAATTTATTTTTAAATTAAATTTATTCTTATTACTGTCATTATGGAAATAGCATGTGGATTTAATGAAGCAATTCAAATAGCAGAAAAGCGCTCCCAACCCCACCTGCAGAAGCTCCATCTGTTGCCCCTCCGGCCTCTGGGGCTACGTCCTGTGTGCTAGTCCATGTCCTGGAGAACCACATCGCAAACAGCAGTCTTGGCCATCTTCCCGTGCTGGCACACAGGACCTAACTCATTTGTTATTTTTATTTTAAAAAACCTTTAAAAATACTTAAGCTAATACATGTTCAGGAAAGCACAAACACCCAGACCAGAGAGCTCCTTCTAGGTGCCTGCCAGGCATCTTGACCCCAGCCCTGCTGCCTCTGACTCACACCTGTCCTTCACCCCTGGGGCCTCTGCACCTGCACTGGAGGCTGCTGGCCACAGCCTGATGAGGCCAGTAATGCTACAGGTCTTCCCAGAACCTGTTCGGAGGCAACAGGGCCCTGAGCTGAACCATGCTCTGGGAGCCTTCCAGCCTCAAACATCCCATGTCACTGCCACTCTGCAGCTAGGTAGGGGAGATTCCCCCACAGGCCCAGGGGTGAGTGAAAGGGGCTCTGCTTCTCTGCACACCTGTGTTTGCTCTTTCTCCCATACTTTCTACCCAGGCTGCGTCTGGCCTAGCCACTGCACTATCCCATTGTGGGTGACACATGGGTTCCTGGGCCCACTCCCCCTATGTCCTCCTCGAATGCCAAGGGTCACCACAGCCTCCACAGGATGTGTGGCTGGATCTGTAGGTAGCTGTGTCCCTCATGCCCAAGGGCAGCTGCCGTGTGTGGACACCCTGGTGGGAGCCTTTGCACCAGAACTTCAAAGAGTGGGTCTGTTGTCTTCGGTGTCCCCTCAAGACCCTGCACTGTGAACTGTGAACCCACACCGTGGATGCCCATCAGTCAGGAGTCAGGGTAGCATTCCTCGAGGTTCTGTGCTCTGGAATGTTCTCTGGCATGGGGAGTTTCCCTGCTACCTCTTCTTACTGTAGAATTGGCCTCACTGCCTCTCACCTGCTGTGACTGACAAAGACATCACTCACCTGCTGGGTTTTCACCTGCTCAGGAGGCTCCAGCTGTTTAGAAAGGAGCCTGGGGGCTCAGGCATGTGGCAGGAGAAATATCTCTGCAGGGCCTTGACTGCCCTCATCCCTGCCGCCCAGTAGGCAGGGCTCAGGTGTGCGGGCATCAGCATGTGATGCCTTCCGAACTACAAAGGGCACTCAGTGGATGTCAGGAGACTGCCTGTGACTGTAGCACCCATGACCACATGGCATACAGTTCAGACACTCCATCGGCCCTTTCTCCTGCTAGGATGACTCTTAGACCACAGGGCTTGCACCACATTTGAGGCCCCTAAAGGCTTCTCTGGAGGTGTGATCCACCAGCAGCTTCCCATGTTTTCTCGTAACTGCTAGCAGTTCCAGCACCTTCTTAGTGACTTCCCTCCTTGGGTGTCTAGAGGAGCCATGGGGACCCACAGCCACTCTAGGGCAGCTCCTTTTTCACACAAAGAAATGGGTCAGTGATAAGACCCATGGCTCTGGCTCAACACCTGACTGGCTGTGGGGACATGGGAGGCTTCAGGCCCCACCTTTCAGGGAAGCACTGCTGAGGCCATGATTTAGGTTTGCCCTCCACTCGGCCCCCCATTCCCACCTGGCCCAGCCCTTGCGTGTCCCGTGACTCCAGAATGGTCCCCTCAGCGAAGTGGGAAGGTGGGGCCCGCAGTCCCTGACAGCCTTTAGCCAGCCTGTAAGCTTCATTTGGGCTTTTCTGTCTGTTTGGGGGAATTTGAAGGAAATGAGCTCTCAAGATCCCCCCATAGCTGGTGCCGAGGCCTCAGATCTGAGGGGTCTCAAGGGTTTTCCAGTCTTGGCACCCTCCAGCCAGGGCTTGTGTGTGTGTTTGAGGGTTTCGCATGTTGGCCTCTGCACATTTGGCTCCTAAGGCCAGTGGTTGTGACACATTGAGGTCTAGAACCACAGGCTGGGTCACTCCTGGACAGAGCTGATGCTGGGTGGAGAGGTGGTCTCAGCAGCCTCACTGCCTATCCCACCCAGCCAGTGGCTGGTATTCATGGCGAGGCCACTGGTGTAGCTGAGGACCTGGAGGGAGTGCCTGGAGTGGCCTGTGTCCCTGAGCTCTGCCAAGGTGTTCACCTCCTCAGCCTCTGTCCTGGGGTCAGGCACCTCGAAAGTCCAGAGAGCATCACTGTGCTCCCAACATGGGGGCCCCACTGTCTCCCTGGGCCTGGGAGGCTTCTGCTCGTTGAGGGGGAGCTCTGGGCTCCTGGCAGATCCTCTTGATACCCCGAGGGTCACTGCTCACCCCCCCTTGCTCTGTTCTCAGAAGGCTCAGTACTGAGAGGGACTGTGTCACCTCATGGCCCCTGGGAAGGGTGTCATCCCAGGGTATGCCCCAGAGCTGCAGAGGTGGTGTGGGCTGGGGTGGGGCAGTGGAGCCATGTTGAGGGGCCAGGCAAGGTCTGCTGTGGCAGGCCCCTGAGCCTCTCTGGCTTACAGCCCCCAGGGCACCCACCTGGGTTCTGCTCTTGCTGATGGTTTTAACTGGTTTGGGGAGGGGATCCTTGACCCACCAGCTGGATGGCGGGGAGGGTCCCGGTGCCAGGAGGGCAGCAGCCCCTCCCATAGCCTCTCTCAGCTCTGCTATGTGCAACAGCCGGATACACACTCACCTGCAGGGCAGTTGGTCTGAGGGGCCTGAGGAAGGTCTACCTGCCTCCATGCTCTGGGCCCCTCCCAAGTGCATCTCCTGTCCCAACCCTGTGAGAAGTGGAGTGATCCTTCCTACCTTCCTTCCTCTCACAGCGACATGGCCGACAGCAAGGCCAAACCCACCAAAACCGCCAACAGGACGCCCCCTAAGTCCCCGGGGGACCCCACAAAAGACAGAGCAGCCAAGAGGCTGTCTCTGGAGTCAGAAGGTGCCGCTGAGGGGGCGGCTGCCACTGCCCCTGAGCTCAGTGCCCTGGAAGAGGCCTTTCGACGCTTCGCAGTGCATGGGGACACGCGAGCCACGGGGAAGGAGATGCATGGGAAGAACTGGTCAAAGCTGTGCAAGGACTGCCAGGTGATTGACGGGAAGAACGTGACTGTCACCGACGTGGACATCGTCTTCAGCAAGATTAAGTAAGTCTGCTGGGCTCTTCCCAGGCCGACTGGCTTCCCTTCCAGGGCCAGGGCCCATACTTGGGCATCAGGGTGTGTGGACCTCTAGGAGGTCTACAGTTCTGCATCCTAGGGGTGGATTCTGCATTTTAATGGGCGGCATGGAAATGCAGTGTGGTTGTGCTTTAAGACACCTGCCCTGCTCAGAATATGATGTCCAGGAACTGGAACCAGAACGCATGGTGTAGGGGATGGTCCAGGGACAGCAGAGTCCTAGGATATCTCTGGACTCCTCGGCACTGCCCCTGGGCCCGCAGTGGGGTGTCTGGCCTTGTAGCTGACTTGGGGTGAGCTCTGCTCTCCCTGCCAGCAAGCTGGTACCCGGTATCACAGGCCTCGCATGACCAAGTACAGTGCAGCACATTACAGGGGCCTCCTCTGTGACCAGCATCTCACTTAGGCCCCACCAGCCCCCCGCACTCCTTCTCCTCACTTCTGATGCGAGGAATTTTCACACATGTAGGAAAGTTGAAAAATAGAGCAAAGAGCACCACAGAGGCAGTGGCAACCACCACTTGAGCCATTTGCTTCATCTGTGCACACAAATGTGCATGTTCCTGTGCTCTGTGTGGTATATATTTCCTCTTGCATGCTGGGATGTGTGTTGAGGCACCCTCACACCCCCCTTCACATCCTACCACTCACTGCAACCCTGTGATCACACCTGTGAAAAGTAATAGTTATATTCAAGGGCATCCCCCTGTCCAGCCCTGCCCAGATGAGCCTGTTATGGAAATAGCTTTATTTCAGGTTACTTTTGCCTGTGTCCACTTGCAATCAGTACTGTGCATTTAGCTGTATGTCACCATAACCTTATCATTGCTTTCCTCTCCAGTTCTCCCTGACTTTTCTCCCAATGGCCTTCACTCTTGAGGGGGATGGCCATTGGCCAGATGTCCCCATCTCTGGCCCTGGGTAGGTGACATGGTCTTCATGGTTGTGCTTTCTGTCACCACTGTGCCCTGTAGGGATGCTGTGGGGTGTCTCTAGGTGTGGTAAGATCGTCTGGTTCCCTGTATTACTGGCTGGTGCCCATCCTGGACACTGACCTGAGGGGCAGCCATCACTGCTGTCACCAGAGAGCTGTGGGCCAGCCTGCTCCTGGGGACAGCACTTGATCCTTCAGAGCCAGAGGTAGGGGTGGCCCAATGGGATAGGGTGGTGGCTCCAATATCAGAGGCTGCAGACAGGCGCTGGCCAGGGAGAGGGAGTCAGTGAGAACTCAGCACAGACTGACCCCACCAACACTACAGGCCTGGGCACTGCTCCAGTGTGGCCAGTCCCTCCTCAAAGCCCCTGGATAGAGGAGGGAGAGGGTGGTGTAGCCCTAGGGAAAGGGGTCCCATGAGGTTATTGCTGCCCAGGACCCTGCTGCAGACATGGCTTCTCCTGTGTCCATAGGAGTCTGGGCCTCTGCAGAGGGCAGGCGGGCAGCTATAACACACTGTGTTCCCTGGATAAGCTTTGTGCTGTGGATGGTTTGCTGGAGATGGAAGACTGCCTGCCTCTCAGGCTCCCCTGACTCTAGGTTTCACAGGCATCCATCACCTTGGGGCTTCCCACTTGGCTGTTTGGCCTTGACAGGAAGTGGTGTGGACAGATCAGCTCCACCCCCAGGGAATGGCTCATGCTGACTCAGGACCGCTAACCCAGGACCATTGCTCTTTTGTCTCTGAGCTCACCTGGACCCTGATTTCTGCTCTGGCCAGGGTCCAACTTCCTTTGCAGCACCCAGCCCTATCTGTAAGGCAGGCATGTGTGTACTGGCATGTTCCAGAGCAGTGCCTGTCGGGGAGGGGGCTGGGCAGGGTGTGTGTTTCAAGTGTTTCCCCTGTACCTCCAAGGTGGGGGCTGTGGCACTTTGGGGGTCCAGGGCTCATGCAGCCAAGGGTGTCCACCTGTGGCAGCTCCTCCGTGGTCCAACCTGAGGGTCTCAGTGCCCTGAGGGTCTCCACTGGGGGCTGTGAGCATCACCTGAGCCTGGGGACCAGGACCTGCCTGTGGATTCCTTGGCCAGGGGCTTATCCTCCCAGTGGGGTCTCGGGACACACCAGCCCCTGCTGGGAGATGAGCAGCTTCCTCATAGCAATGGGCTCAGTGGTGTGGGTCTGAGCGGACAGTGCCAGGCAGCAACAGGCAGGTCGTGGTGACCAGAGCTGTTCCACAGGTCAGTTAGCAAGTGGCCAAATGCCCAGGGACTAGAGCCCAGAGCTCACTCTGCCAAGTTAGAGCACACCAACTTGGAGAGGGAGGCCTGGTCAGTGGTCCTCTCCATGAGTGGCATGGGAACCAGAGGTGGTCACAGAGCTGTGCACTTGTGTGTCCGGGACTGGGGATAGACGCTGGACTGGGAGGATGCTAGCCCTTGACCATGTGCTCTTCCCTCAGTGCTCTGAGCATCCTGGCTTGTGTGGTCTGGCTCTTTGCCCACCCAACCCACTTGGCAGGTCATGGGCACTTCTCAGGTGGGGCCTGGTGTTGTCACCCTGCTGTAGTCCCTGTAAGCTGTCCAATGCTGGCCTCAGTAGTCCCAGCATGTCAAGTGGTAAAGGGGCCCCAAGACCTATGCCTGTGGATGAATCTTCTAGAAGGGTGAGGCTGGAGGTGGGAAGACATGATCTGCCCAGCGGCCAGTCACCCAGCAGAGGGACCTCACATCCCACAGCCACCACAGCCCCAACACTGCCACTTGCAGTCACAGACACAATTTCTTCTGCAAACGCAGCACATGCCCCTGGCACACATGCACGTGCACGCATAGGCCTGCACATGCATGGAAAGGGCTGTCCAGCTGGGCAGCAGGAGCCTGGCATGTGGGAAGCCTGAGGGATCCTGACCTCCTGTTCTCCCTGTCCACCTGTATGGGAGGACTCTCACCTAGCCCCCACCCTGGGGGCTGCCTCCCTCCTGGAGCCAGGATTGTCCTTGGGCTTCCTGTGACCTGAGTCCCACCTGGGGTCTCTTCTGGGTGGTGACGCCTGACTACCCAGGTGTGCAGAAGCAAGGACTTGAACTCATACCTTGTCCCTGCCAGAGGTGGACGCTATCTTGGTAGGGTTGGGGGATGGTGACCCCACAAGGGTTGTGGGAGCACAGTGTCCCCAGTGGGATCAAGGGTCCTGCAGAAAGAACTGGAGTATTAGGGGGGATGATCGGGAAGGTCAGGTGGCCAGCCGGGGCAGGGGCAGGGGGCACTCCTGCTCTGCCTTTTGAGGAGTGGGATGTCCACTCCTACAGTTGCATAGGGGCAACTGTAGAAGTGCCTGCCCTCAGGAGCCAGAGCTACTCGGGTACTCAGGCGGGACTCAGTAAAGAAAAAGTGCAACTATTTCTGTTTTGGGGGTAGGTTGCCATGGCTCCGCAGGCTGGGTGCCAGCTGGGGTATCTGTGGCCTTTGTTTAGCCCTTGTCGCCACGGCAGCGTATGTTTGTTTTGATGTTACTATGTGTTAAATCTTAAACAAATTTCTTGCAGCCATATCCCAGGTTTTTATTGAAGACTACTGTTAGGCCAGACAGAGACACCCCCACAGAGACACTAACGATCCTGACTTGATGTGACAGGCGGGGCCCAGGGCAGTGGGGTTGGGACCCTGGGGGCTGTGGAAAGCAAGTCTATGTGTGCCCAGGAGGGCACATGTGCCTTGGGGATCCCAGGAGTCAGGCTCTGCCCACCCGTGCCCACTCTAATTCCCCGCCCGGGCTGAACATCCACAGGCCTCGCCCCCTGGGCCTTTGGGGTCCCTCCACACAGGGGGAGGCCCAGCTGGTACGCAGAGGAGGGAAGCCAGGGTGGGTCTCTGCTCCAGAGGCCACTCCCCTTTTCCCCACCCCCTGCTCCAGCTTGACTGCAGGCCGCTATGTTCTCCTGCATGGGTGCACCAATGCTTCCTACGGCACTTGTGCAGGGCCTGGTGGGGGCTCAGCTTGGGGTGATCCAAGTGGGGGCCAGGTTGTCTGGATGAAGATCAGGAGGAAGCAAGGCCAGTGGCCAGACCTAAGGAGGGCAGGCCTGGGTGCTCCCTGGGGTCTCCTGCGTTACCAGGTAGGGGGAGCCACTGAGCTGCTGCCACCCACCACATCCAGTAGACTGAGGGGACTGGTCCTCCAGCCTGCAGATGGCTCCCCACAGAGCCACTCTATGACCACCTGTCTAGGGGTATAAGGAGGGGCAGGGTGAGGCAGAGCTCTGTGTGCAGCCTCACCCTGTGGTTCTGCCAGAGCCAGCCTGGTTGAGCCCTCTGGAGTCCTGAGCCTAGGTCAGAGTCAGGCTGGACCTGCCCCTCTATAGCCATCTAGTGGCCACTCATGGCAGGGCAGGCACCCACTGGTTCTACAGTGGGTGTAGAAGGGCCACTCATGAGGGCGTCTGTTGCACAGGTCAGCGAGCTACTGGCCCCATGGCCTTGCAGTCAGGGCTCTTGGGAGTCTGCAGTGGCTCACTCGGCTGGGATTGGAAATTCTCCATGGCGTTGGACGGTGACAGGAGCCATTCCTTGCTCCCTGTCAGCTTAGGCTCATCCTGGTGTGTCCTGGGTCCATCCATTCTGCTTCGTCATTCTGGCTGGAGGGTGCACCTGGTCATATCAGAGCATGACCTTCTCCAAACAGCCAGAATCTTTCTGGATGGCCCCAGGTGTGTCAGCCCACAGCCCAGCCTTGCCCAGGGCATGACAGTCCCCTAGGGCCACCTAGACAAGGTTGGGTCCTGACACACCAGCATGGTCCCTCTGGCCCTCTCAGGGTTTTTGAGCTGGCCAGTAGCTTGAAGGCCCCTGGGGGCCGCTCTGGGTCCTCAGGGAACTCGGCATGCGTGGGGAATCCCTGGACAGGAACAGGAGGCTGGTAGTGCAAGGGGAGTAACCAGAACCACTGCCCACTCCTTGAGAAGTCAGAGCTGCCTGTCCAGGGTAGGCAGCCAGGGCTGCTTCTTGGTCCTGTAGGGATGTGCACAACCCTTCCATGTACACAGGCAAGCCCACCAGACAGAGTGCCCCCGTCCATATGTCCTGGCTGGAACTTCCCCACTGGCCAATGTCCCTTCTCAGACCCCTGTGGTCTCAGCCCAGGGCTGAAGAGACTTTCCCAGAGGTTTGTGCCCTCGGGGCCACGGTGCCCCTTGTGCTCTGACTAGTAAACTCAGGAGTGGCTGTTCACCCCTCAGGGTGCCCTCCACAGCCCACTGCATTCTGCCTGCAGTGGCCTCTGGACAGGTCACTCTGAGTTCACAGCTTCTGCAGGTCCAGTGAGCCTGAGCAGCAAGTTATGGTCATGGCGGTGCAGATGGAGAGGGCAGGGGCTCTGCCTTGGCCCAGGGCCCAAGGTAGCCTTGGTGGCCTTGTCCCCAGAGGCACACACTTGTCTTTATTCCTGGCCAGGCCACAGTGTCCTGAGAGACAGAGCTGAGACCCCCTTTTGGGGGCCCTGTGTGTGAGCCTCTGGCGAGAATAGGCCAGCTCTGCATCAGAGCAGCCATGAGTATCTTGGGGAAGAGACAGGCATTGTCGTTCCAGCATTTGTAGCTGCTCAGGTAAGAGGCACCTGCATCTCCTGGGGAGAGCTTCCCATGGCTCAGGGCAGAGCCCAGGGCCCCCTCTCCCCAGATCACAGGGGACATGAGCCTGGCCAGCAGCTCTTGGCACAGGCATCCACCCTGATCTGAATGTGGTCTCTTATGGGGGAGTCCCTCAGCCACCCCCTCCCAAGGGCCAGGGCCTGGCACTGGTGGTGCCTGGTGCCGAGGCCGCCCAGAGGGTGCTGCATGCTTCCTCACTGGACACTAGGCTAGCGGTCAGGCCAAGCATCCTATGTCAACCCAAGTAGAGCTGTGAATAGGAGACAGGGGCGCCTTTGACAGCTCAGGACAACATGCCCACGGGCCCAGAGGGAGGAAAGGGTAGACGTCACTGCCTGTGCCAGGCACTGCTAGGGTTACCCCAGCTCACTCGGTGTCACAGGGAGCAGCTGGTGGGTGTCCAGCTGAGAGCTTGGAGAAGAGAGAAGCTACTGCCAGAACACTGTAGGTTCCCCAGGCCACAGGCCTCTCCTTGGTGGATGTTGTTGGACAACTGCCCCCAGACAGACTGTTCTAGAATGTCCTTTGGGGCTCTGGGGATATTCCAGCATCACCCCTAAAGTTCAGCTCTCTCCCTGACCTGTTGTGTGGTTAGAATGTCACATGGCTTCAGGACACATGTAAAGTGCACACAGATTCTCCAGGTGCCCTGCAAAATGGCTTCAGCCTCAGGCTTTGGAAGCCACACAGGGTCAATGTCTTCCTGTCTGGTTCTGGCCACAGAGCCCAGCCACTTGGAGCTCAACTTGTCCTCTCTTGCTGGCTCCTTTTGAGCTAGGTCCACTGTGCACACACATCATAGCATATATATCTGGTGGCCACTGAGGGGCGTCTTGGTTGTTAGGTTTGGGTGGCTGTGAGTAGGTCTGTGATAAAATCCCTGCTTGTATTTCCATCACTCTTAAGTAGGGGCTGGGACAGGCTGTGTGCCCTGAGGCAGGGGTCTACCTTGGTAAGACACTGTTGCCAACACAGTAAGAGCCCCAGCCACCTTGCTGTGGGTCGGTCGGTCCCCTCCCTCCTTGGGGTGTGCAGTGGCACCTTGTTGTGTCTGCATCTCTGATGACCGGTAACACTGAGCATCTCTTCATGTGTTGATGCCATGCATGTGTCTTCTTTGGTGACATTTTTGGCTCAAATATTTGTCCATGTTTTTACATTGTGTTTTTTCTTATTGTTGTGTTTTAAGAGTTCTCTGTATATTTCAGATATGAGTCCTTCATCAGGTATGTGTTTTGCAAAGATTTTTTTCCCAGTTTGTGGCTCATCTTTTCATTCTCTAATCAGTATCTTCTGAAGAGCACAGTTTTTAAAATGCTGTAGAAGTTCAATTCCTTTTTTTTCCATGTTTGGGTGTCATTTCTAAGGAATCTTTGCCTAACCCAAGGTCACAAAGTTTTGCACAAGTTTGTTTTAGGGTTCATAATCAGGACTGTGACCTATTTTGAGTTAATTTTGTACATGGTGCAGGTGCAGGTAGAGGGTCAACTTTTGGGTATGGGGGTCACCAGCTGCTCCGGCTCCCTGAGCTGAGGAGTCCTTTGTCCCCTGCTGGCCTTTGCGCCTCCTTGGAAGCAGTGGCTCTCTGTGTGTGTGTGTGTGTGTTCTCCCTGGACCCCCAAGGCAGTACTGATCAGATGAGGTCTGTCCCCTGGTCACTGCTGTGCAGTACTGTCCCCTCAGCTGTGCTGTGAGTCTTGCATAAAAGAAGCCCCTCAGCTTCCTTCCGGCTTTCAAGCTCAGTTTCACTTTTCTAGATCCTCCACTCATTGTCGAGTCAGTTGTCTCTGGGATCATGGATGCTGGGCTTTGCAACGGGAAGGGCCTCGGAGGCCCCTTTCCTGCAGCCACTCCCTAAAACTCTAGTGAGGTGCACCCCTTTGCAGAGCAAAGCCTCACTCATAGGACCTCACTTTAGTTTAAACTGTTGTAAAGCCTCACTGATTTGGATTAGTTGGGGTAGATCAAAGTGGGAAAATGTTTTCTAATTAAAATTACAAAAGGCAAAGGGCCATTTTAGAATCTCTTTGCAGCTGCCCAAGGAGAGTTTGATGAATGTGCTTTGGGGAGGAGCATGACCTTGGTGCCCAGGCCCGACCCCCTCTGCCCAGCCCTCCCCATCTGCCCCTACCCCAGGTTCCGCCCTCACCCAGGCTTCACGCCCCCACCCCAGACTCCACCCTCCCACTCTGCCCCCACCCCAGGTTCCGCCCCACCCAAGGCTCCACCTCCAGACTCTGCCCCACCCCACCTCCATCTGCCCTCATCACTAGGCTCCTCCCCCACCCCAACTCTAACCCTTACAGCTGACCCCTTCAGGCTCTGCCCACACACACACGCATACCGCAGGGTCTGCACACACACAGCCCTCCAGGCCCGGCCTCCCAGTCCCCTTAGGCTCCCCAGTGGTCGCTAGCGGTTGGGATAAGGCCCTGACACGTGTGTTAAGTGCCCGCTTTGCTGCCGCCCAAGGGCGGCCCCCGCTGGCGCTCTGTGGTGACCCCCGCCCCAGGTGGGCCCCTATTCTCCCAGATAAGGTGGGTTTGCGCCCAAGCTGCGGCCAGGAGCGGGGGGTCCCTCAGGTGCCCACGCAGCCGGGCCTCAAACCCCGTCCTCGCAGGGGGAAGTCTTGCCGGACCATCACCTTCGACCAGTTCCAGGAGGCGCTGGAGGAGCTGGCAAAGAAGAGGTTCAAAGACAAGAGCGCCGAGGAGGCGGTCCGCGAGGTGCACAGGCTCATCGAGGGCAAGGCGCCGGTCATCGCGGGAGTCACTGTGAGCGGGCAGGCGGGGTCGGGGGCGGAGCCTGGTGGGTCTGGGCAAAGGTAGAGCCAGGCGGGGAGGGGCGGGGCCTGCGTGGAACCAGCGTGGGGGCGGGGCCTGGGGAGAGGGGCGAGCGTGGGTTTGAGAGTATGCGCAACCGCGTCAAGAGCTGGAGGACTTGGAGAAGGGGCAAAGGTCTCGGCGCTGCAGATGCAGGACTACCCCACTCCAGGAGCGGCGATCCCACATCTGAGGCTGAGTCTGAGCGGCTCAGCCCCACCTCCACCGCCCAGTCCTTCAGGAGACCCCTGAGCCTCACGGGTCTCTTCCCGGACCCACAGCTCACCTCTTCCCTCCCGTGCTCTCTTCGCAGAAGGCCATCTCGTCTCCCACCGTGTCACGGCTCACCGACACGACCAAGTTCACGGGCTCCCACAAGGAACGCTTCGACTCCTCAGGGAGGGGCAAGGGCAAGGCCGGCCGCGTAGACCTGGTGGATGAGTCTGGCTACGTACCCGGCTACAAACACGCGGGCACCTACGACCAGAAGGTGCACGGGGGCAAGTAGCGCCGTGCATCCATGCCCGTGACGCTTCAGGTGTCCGGAGCAGAACTGCACCCTCCTCTTCATTACATTCCTGTGGATGTCCCTGTGCTCACTTGGGCGGAACTCATAGGGGACTTGCTGGGGCTGAGGCAGCTGGAGGGGCCACGCCAGGCCTCCCTCCTGCTTTGCGCCCAACCCCTCTCAGACGCCAGGTTTGAACCCTGATTCACTGACATTCCCTGACACTCCTGCCTTGGCCTGAGCTGGAAAGGGGACCGCCATTTCAAAGTGTCTCCTGGGATTGCACCACACTAGACACCTCGTTTGAGGTGAAAGGGGTGTTTTAAAGGAGCGGGTTGTCATAGGGACTGTGGGAAACAGACTCTGTAGAGGCCATCCAGACTTCCTACTGGTAGACACTTTCCAGGGGGCAGCAGGAACTAACCAACAGCACAAAAATAACAGACTTGGTCCTGTCTGTGGCTTGTCCTGCAGCAGACACGAGAGTCCTTTGAGCCTTCCTGGTGAAGGCAGGTGTGGGAGGCAGGTCCCACAAGCACACGACTGCACACGCTCACACGCACTCATGCCCACACACACTTGATTTCACAGTTGAAGTAACAGGAAGGCTGAGGGGCACAACGGCAGCTTCCTGCTGCCCAAAGGAGTCTCCTGGCTAGAGAGGTTGGCACTCTTCTAGTTTGCTTTCCTACGAAGATGTGTTTGCATGTCCACTCCTAGAGCAGGTGAGAAGATTTAGGATGTCCTGTCCCCGTGTTACCAGGTGGGAGCCTCACCAGCATGTGCCTGGCATCCGTGTCCAGCCTCCCGCTGGCCCATGCTGGTCCCTGCTTTGCCCCCAAACCTCCTGACAACCACAGCCTGTGCAATGTCACTTCTCCCTAAGTGGCCCACTCTAACCCTGCCCACTCGGCTGGGTGCAAGACACTAAAGAGAAACAGGCCCAGGGGAGACCCCCCCTAGGCCTGCAGCATTGACTGGAGTTTCATCCTCTCCACCTGCAGCCCAGCTCACAGGAGTCAGTGGGCAGAACCTGTCCAGGACCCCCATACAGTCACACCTCGAGCACAGAGCAAGTGGCCTGTCCTTGCACCTGTCTGCACAAGAATTGGGTGTGCTGTTCCATCCTGGGGATGCCAATCGGTGTGTCCACCTGTTGGCACAATGGCCCCTGCTGTGACCTGTCCCTTGATAAGAACTACAGCCTTGAGTGTGGCCTGCTGGGCCATGTGGTTTTGGAGCCGATCCTGGAAAGAGCCCGCAGCAGCCTTGGGGAAATACTCTCAGAGCAGATGACTGTCTAGGCCTGAGATTACCGCACAGGTGGGCAGCAGTCCCCTCCTGCATGGCCACCGCACACAGACATACCACCCAAAGAGCACCTGGTCAGGAGCAGCCCACCCACCTGGGTGGGGCTAGAGCTTCAGGGTTCTCACTCAAGTGGTCCTCTAAGATCTGGGACCTCCCCAGGCCCCTCAAAGGGATGCCTCAACTCCAGGATGGGGTGCCTCAGTGGGCAGGTTTCTTCAGAGGTTCTAGATGTCCACGGTGTCTGACGTTGAAGACCAAGAACACTAGCTCTCAGACCTCAAGACTGCCCTAGGCTCCTGGCTGTCCCAGGCTGCCCCTCCCGTGAAACCTAGAGGCAAAAGTGATACTCTGAAATGTCTCAAGACAAGTTTTGTGCGAAGGGTTTAATAATCTTATCACAACCCAGAAAGCCCATGTGTTTGAAATACCCATGACTTTCACTAAGAGTTACTAAACAGGGCTCTTGTGCAGGTGGAGAAGCTCAGGGTGAGAAGAGCCAGCCCCCACCCAACCCAGTCAGGGTTCCCGCCTCCCCAGAAGCCCCATTCAGAGCATGGCCCTGAAGGAATGCTCTGTCTGTCAGAGGCTTCTTTTCTCTCATTCTTATGTCCATGGACAACCTGGTCACTATGGTCACAGCTAAGTCACCTGAAGCCGACATGATTCCAGTAGGACCTCAGCCCTAGAGCTGAGCATGCCCTGCCAGGACAGAGGACCAGGCTAGGCCAGTGTCTGAGGCTCCAGGATACACACCAGGTACTGATGCTCTCCTGGGCCAGAGATCAGTGGGGACACATAACCCTGAAGGGAGAGGGGCCAGAGCACCAGGACACTGTCTCCTGTTCAGTGGACCACTGTCAAGCAAGAAGTGTCCAGACAAAGGTCCAGGCCCCGTCAGGGCTGGCTGCCTTTGCTGCACACTGGGAAACTGGATCTAGGCAGAAGGAATAACCCAAGAGCCTGTCCTCGATGGGACTGCAGCCCACCCAGCCTCTCAGAGAGGAGGGCCCTGTGACAGACAGGTCACCATGTCCCAGAGTCAGCACCTTACCACAGTGCCCTCCTCAGAACTGGAGAGAACATCCCAGAGTAGTGGGCCCACAGGTTCTACCTGAGGAGCTCCAGCACCCCAATCTCAGGCCCCTGGAGGAAGCTCTGCGACAGTGAACACTTCAGAATGCATTCCTGACAGCTGCAGCAACCTCTGGGGTTTTGAATGAAAATCAAGGGCCCGTTCTGCCTTGGTGGCCCTCCCTGCCCTCACCTGGACAACTCTGGGCTCCTGGAGGAGGAGGCCTCATGCCCCAGACTCTCCCTCCCTATACTCTTCCGGTGGCACCTGGCACACAGCACCAAAAGGCCGATTAGTGGTCTTCAGTGCGTCCCCTGCCAATCCCCCACAAGTCCCAAGGTTTCCTCAGACACACGTGAGCCAGGACAGCATCCTTCTCCAGTCAGTTTCAAAGTGTAGATTTGAAACACACTCTCCCTCCCATCTATGTCACCTAGCAAGGAAGGGGTAGTAAAAATTAGGTCATGAGGCCATAGTAGTCACCATTCTGTCAGTTTAAAATTGTCTACTGGATTTGTCATTGCATCTGTAGGTAGCCTCTGAACATGGAACATGTGCTTGGACCCCAACTTCACTGGACAAAACAGACACACATTCTCCCCAGTTTCTGAATATTGTGAACACACAGGCAGGGTGTTTGTCTTTTTTGCATGTTTGTATGCAATGCCAATTAACTTCTACTAACCATGGCTAATTACAAACTAAATGTCTGTATGTCAATAAAAGAAACTGCACAGCATGCAACCAGGAGACAGGGCCAGGTTCTACATGGAGGACAATGCTGATAGCGTCTAAACATCAGGAAGACGCCAACACTGATCGCACCAGAATATTTATTTATTTCTATTTAATGCTACAGGATAGGCAATTAGCTAGTGGTCATAAGTTAGCTTTACCAAAATCAAAGTTCAAATTCTATGTTTAAAATATCATAGTGAAAGATTTATATTTATACTGGAGTATTTTTACACCTCTTAATATCCTTGGTCTTAAGTCTGGGGCAAGTGAAATTATAGCAGAGGCCCATAAAGATGGGAAAAGGCTGTGCACGGCTGCTTGCCTTGTGTGCCCCCTGTGCCTGTACCAGTGGGAACAGCTCAGGTGGGTGGGAAAGAGACTGGCACCTGAACTGGGCTGCCCAGTGCCTGTGCTGTGAAGTCTCATGGCACCCTATGCTGTGCTTACGTGTCTGTGACTACTGCACTAGAGCAGGGTGGAGCTGACACAGATGCCTCGGCCCTCAACACCTAAGGGAAAGGGCCTGTCCAGCTTGTGCTTTCTGCAGGTGACCATGCTGGCTACTCCACCCTGCAGCACCCACCACATAGGGATGCCCCACCATCACCTGCTCCAGACAGCACAGGCTGGCAATTCAGCTGCACTGTGAAGTAATTGATGGGCTGGATGCCCTCAAACACTGATACTGAGTAACTCTCCTCCATTCACAGCTGAGTATGTGGGTGTCAGGGGCCCTGGAGGATGTGTGGGGGATGCTTTAGTTAACTAACGCTCTTTCTTTAGACCTCTTGATAAACTAAACCAAGCCAAACAACAGGGGAAACCTGTACTGCTTAATGGAAACTTGAAAGGGATAATGTATACTACTAGTTTGTACTAAGTTTTTTTCAAGAAAGGAAGACAAATATATATATATATGCAATATATTTTTACACTGTTTTGTTAATGTTAGGGACTACTGAGCGTATCACTTTATCAGTGTGATGGGTTAACACCCACGTTGTGGGTGTTCTGACACAGAAGGGCTCTTCTGCTGACTGCCACACTCATCAGGAGTGCCTGGGGGGCCTGCTGCCTCTGCAGAGCGTGAGGTGTAGAGCCCCTACTGGACATGCTGTTGGCCTGGCTTGCAGCCTGTAGTGAAACAGCTCGTGTTTGTCTGCTTATTGCTCCTCATATGTTTGCCGTTAACATTGTGTGTCCAATTGGTAAAGTGATTCAAATAAAGGTGTTAGAACGTTTTCCTCAGCGTGCGTGCTATCTGTACTAGCAGTCACACCCTCTGGCTGGCTGGCCCTTGACATGCATGGACACACACAGGACAGCCTGGGAGGGGCCTCTGCGGGGGGACACAGCAGAGCATGGATGCCCACAGGGCCTGGGCATCATGTCTCCTGCACCTGACGGAGCCTTTCACATCCAGGCCTAGACAGGAGGACTGTTGACCTGCCCTGAAGAGAGACAGGTGCACCAGCCCCCTGTTGGCTTCAGGGACAGGCTAGTTCTGGTTCCAGGGGAAAGGATACCAACTGCCCAGGTGACAACCGCAGCAGCACCCAAAGGAGCCGAAAGTACTCGCCCAGTGGCTCATTTTCCAAAAAGAGGATGAATGAGGCATATTTAGACAACAAAAGAACCTACCACCAGCAAGCAAGGAATTATAAAGCAGAAAGAAAGTGATCACAGATGACATTTGGGACATGGAGAAGTGAGGCAAAGAGAATAAGGAACTAAAACACTCCAAGTTAATGGTGACTATATTCATGCCTTGTGAGAGTGGATGGTCTCCTTAAAATACCTAGAAACAGCTGCACACAAGCCAGAGGACAGCGTGGGCAGCAGTGGGGAGGCACATGTGACGAGGAGCAGAGGTAAAGCATCATTTATAGATGCCAACCAGGTAAAGAGATGACCTGGATCAGCAGGAGTGGAAAGGGGAAAAGATACAGAACAGCTAACATATACCTCAAACATATCAATTATATTAGCTGATAAAGTGAGAGTCATTGAACAGAAAAACTGATAAAATTACATTTTTAACCCAAATTTATTAATAATTTCAGTATGGCTAAAAATAGGTAAGGGCAGAAATTGAAATGAAAAGAAAATTATCTACTAAAGCTACTAAAATACGGCTAAGGAGTTAAAGGAAACACAATAGAAAATAAAAAAATAGATGAAAAGAATCGAATAGAATTTTAGAACTCAAAATATAGTTTCTGGTGTTAAAAATTCACTATAGAGGCATTATATCAAATTAGGAATGAGGAAGAAAAGACTAGTAAACTTTGCAGCAGGGCAATAAAGCAATCCCCAGCGCAGCACTGAGAGAATGAAAGATGGAAACCCAAATTGCATCTAGTGACCTGTGTGTCTGACAGAAGTACAGCTGGAGGGAGCTAAGAGGCTGGTTCAGACCGGACATGAGGAAACAGTGGCCAAACTTTTCCAAATTTGATGAAAAATAGAAACTCACAGGCCCAAGAAGCTCATGGAACCCAAACAAGAGAAACAAACGATATGTGATCATTGTCTTGTCTACAAGCTTAAAATGGATTAATATTCCAATCTTTTAATATTTTTAAATAAATGATCTGATAATTAAAGAACTCCGCCTCTGATATACTTTCCTGCTAAGTTACAAAAGCTGGTGCTGGCGCAGTGCCCATAGCTCAGTGGTTAGGGCACCGGCCATATGCACTGGGGCTGGCGGGTTCAAACCCAGCCCAGGCCTGCTGAACAACAACAACAACAACAAAATAGCTGGGCATTGTGGCTGAGGGCAACATAGTGAGTCTCTGTCTAAAAAAAAAAAAAACCAAAAAAAAGCTGGTGCTGCTGACAGAACAGAGAGGCAAAAGAGATGGACATGCTGATGCTGAAGCCCAGCAATACCTCTTCTGAGGGGGAGAGAACCGACCACTTCTTGGGCTTCTTGGGTCACACAATTCTCACATACTCCACACACAGCTTATATGGGGCACCTGCTTCTTGAGGCCTGCTCCTTCGTCCTAAATTAATTAAACACAGTTTTTTAAAAAAAAATTGTCTTGTTTTACCAATCAAATTGAATACATGGGTCATTATTAAAGTGTTGAGATACACAAAAATCAAGAAATTTAAAACCTGCATGGGCAGAAACATGAAGCCTTCCCAGCAACTCTGATAAGCCGAGGAAGGTGAAATCTGCCCCGATGAGTCAGAAAGGGTGCTGCCGCCTGTGTTTCTTGGAAGTGAAATAATGGACGTAACATGGTCTGTCTCCAAACTTTCATAAGGACCCATGTATAACATAAAAGATGAAGTTTCCAAAAATCTAGTTTTATGTACTATTATGACATAATTTTAAGAAATACACCACAGGCGAAAAGAGAGAACTGAGGCTTGGGTAGATATTTTTACTGCTTTATGTTAATATCATGAAACTATTTTTGCATGTTTCCCACATCTATAAATGATGCTTACATTAAGTCTTGGCATTTATTTATTCCTGCTTACCTACTATAGTGTGTAGCTTGTTTTATAAAAGAATTCAAGGAGAAATTCAGTTATATTTTATAAAGAACTTTAGCTTTTCACTGCAGTATATAACAATAAGAATTGCTTGTTACACAAAAATTACTTTGTCATACATAGCTTACTTTTACATTAGGCTGAAACACGTTGCATTTACTTCATCTCAGGATATTTGGTGAAAAATTAATGGTCTTCCTTCTCAAAATTTGTCACTGTGTCTTGTCTCAAAATATGCAAAGGGCTTGGATTAATCCTATCATTTTAAGATGCTTTAGAAAACAGGGCTACGAGTCCTAAACACATTTCAAAAATCAGCAGTAATTACACATGGAAGAGACAGCTCTCACCTGCAAATATATTAGAAAGAAACACACAAGTGCAAACCATCTAGCTTCTCAGCTGGTGTCAGGACAGGCAGCTGCCACGGCCAGCATCATTGTGGGGACGCAGGGCCACGGTCTTCTTGAGCTCCTGGAAGCTCCAGTGCATCTGCTCCACCTCTGCCCTGTGCTGTGCCCGCGCCTGGCTCAGTTCCTGCAGCAGGTGCTCGTTGGTGCCAACCAGGGAGCTGGGGGACAACAGGCCATGCTCAGCCCCTCATGTCTGCCTCCGCCCATCAGCATGAAGCCAGCTGACCCCTGTACACAACCAGGCTGGTCCTGCCGGCTGCTGCCCACCTCCTCCCTGCAGACCAGCGGGGCTGGGGCTATCCTGGAGGATGAATGAATGAGTTGAACAGTAAAGGAGATGAATAGCGCCCTGTGCTCCAGCCTGTCAGGTTTTTTTATTTTTATTTTTTTGAGACAATGATGATAATCTTAAGGGCTGGCAAAACAATGTTCTAATTCCAGAAAAGAGCCAGAGATTGAACTGTTTCTAATTTCCAAACATAATGATTCTGACACAGTAACAAGGTAATAGAAATCTTGATTTTCAATATTGTGAACCATTTTTATTTCAGAAAGGAGTATTAGACAGAAAGCTCTGCTGCATTTTGCCAACTCTGTCATCACCAATGAGCAGTGACTTAAGGACATCTGGAGTGTAACAAGCATTCTACAAAGCAGGGCACACTGAGCTCGGCCACTTTAGCCACAAAGATGTCACTCCCACTGACAAACCCAAGTGCAAGCACTGGCTCTGCTTGAACCACTGTAATTCCTGCTGGCTGGGCAGAGCTCAGACTGGACACAGCATGAGTCCCAGGGCATCTGGAGGCTGTGCCCTTCACTTTGTCCACACCCGGGACACAGTGCTCAGAGAACATGACTGCTATCACCTTAATCTGCCACAAATGGGCCACCATGTGCCAGGGTGATCCATCCCTGCTGTGACTGCCCTGCACCCATGGCCATCACACTCATCTTCCTTCTGGTCTCAGCTCAACCTCAGCTGTCAGGGGCCCCTTCCTCTCTGTAATTTATGCCTGTGATGGGTCCCTGGGAGTCTGTGGCCTTCAGCCCGAAAGGTCAGGGCCTGGCTGCGCCTATGCCCCAACTGCACCTAAACCCAGGAGTGTGGTAACCTCTGCCGAAGGAGTGGGAGTGAGAAAAGAGAATGAAGGGAGTACACTGACCATGGCTGCCTTCCCTGCTGGGGTGACAGGACGTGGTTTGCACAGCTGAACTGTATGGCCCAGAGAGACCCATCCTGGCCTTGGTAGCTCATCTCCTTCCTGAAGCCAACCTCCTCTCTGCACCACCCACTTCTAGTACTCAAGTCCCTGAATAGAAGCTTCTGCCTTGATGGTCCCAGCACTCAATATACCCCTCAGTCCTCCACACCAGGGAATAAAGGCAGAAACTCCATGTTCTAAGCAGACAGCCAGAGATGCACGGAAGGTAAAGGCAGCAGGCACATGGCCCAGGAGGACCGAGACACTGTGCCTACCTCTCACCTTCTTCCACATGTCCCTCATCTCCTCTGACCACAATGCACAGTCATACCTCATGGTCCACTAATAGGCCACACCTCACAACGTCACACCTCACAGTCCATACCTCCCGGTCCACACCTCACAAGGTCACACCTCACAGCGTCACACCTCATGGTTCATACCTTATGGTCCACACCTCACAACGTCACACTTCACAGTCCATACCTCCCGGTCCACACCTCCTGGTCCACACCTCACAAGGTCACACCTCACAACGTCACACCTCACAGTCCATACCTCCCAGGTCACACCTCCTGGTCCACACCTCACAAGGTCACACCTCACAGCGTCACACCTCACAGCGTCACACCTCATGGTTCATACCTTATGGTCCACACCTCACAAGGTCACACTTCACAGGACACAGGTCCACACCTCACAGTCCATACTTCCTAGGTCCCACTTTCCAGACCTCATTTCATAGGTCATTCCTTCTAGGGCATCCCTCAGAAGGGACCATAAAGTCACAGCTCACAAACCATATTTCACAGGATTTCACAAGTCATACCTCATGGTCATACCTCACAGGTCACACCTCATAGGTCTACACCTCACAAATCCACGCCTCATGGGTCTACCCTTCATGATCACATCTCTTGGTCTACACCTCATGGGTGTGTACCTCAAGGGTGACACCTCACAGAATGCTACTATAGGAAGGGCCTCACTTTTCACTGAAAGGGAAGTTCATGGAATTTTCAAGTCCACATAGTGATGCATGTGGGTTCTGGACGTCAGGAATCACACCAGCTATTCTTCAGGGCCTTCCTGGTGTACCGCAGGCCTCCTCCCCGGAACCCCTCCAACCGGCCTCCCGGGCAGGCACCTGTGGCTCTCCTGCAGCATCTGAGTGAGCTCCTGGATCTTGTCGTAGTGCTCCAGATGCTGCTTCAACTCCACAATCTCACCAGAGAGCCTCTTTACACTTGTTTGAAGTCCTTAAAGACAGAAAAGTATAGCTTTAGTTACTGAAACTTATTCTTTTTTTTTTTTTTTTTTTTTTTGAGACAGTCTCACTTTGTCGCCCTTGGTAGAGTGCCGTGGCATCACAGCTCAAAGCAACATCAAACTCTTGGGCTTAAGCAATTTTCTTGCCTCAGTCTCCCGAGTAGCTGGGACTGTAGGCGCTCGTCACAATGCCTGGATATATTTTTTTTTTTTTGGTTGCAGCTGTCATTGTTGTTTAGCTGGCCTGGGCAGGGTTCGAACCTGCCAGCTTCGGTGTTTGTGGCCAGCGTTGTAACCACTGTGTTATAGGCATCGAGCCATTATTTGTACATTTTGAAAACAAAATCAATTCTAGATTTGATTAGATCTAGGTTACAAGAAAAAATATAGCTGGAAAAAAATCAGTTTTTATGAGACTCAAAGACAGGGTGAACACAAATGTAAGGCCCCACCCTACATGTCCAATCGCTTCTCCACTGGGCCCACCTCTGGCTCCCCTCCTTGGGGTGGAAGCTGTGGGATCCTGCCCTCCAGATACCATGAAAAGCCACACCCTTGCATCGAAGGTCCTGACACTGGCTGAAGGCCCTTTGATGGATCTGCCAGCAAACTCTGTTCCTGAAGGGAGGGCCTGTGGTTTAAGGAGAAGTACTGATAAGCCCACAGCAGCCACCTGTCTCTGATATGCCCCCTGAGTTCACACCCATCAGTGAGGAAGCATGTGACTGGTTTCCATCTGTACCGTTCCTGTCTCTTTTTGGGTTTCTAACTGGAGAGGGGAAGAGATACATTGGTTCCCCAAATCCACACATGCAGTACAAGTAAACTTGCATTCAGAAACACTCTGCCAAGCTACACAACAGCAGAGACCAGAAGCAAGCCAGAGCAGTGGTTTATGGGTAATGACAGTGACAGAAGATTCTTCTCAGCAAGGCCCAGGACAGGGGAAGAGCACCCATGAAGTGTCAAGACAATCCTAATCAGAATCCATGCAGAGCATGAGGGAAAGGAATTCAGGGAAGAGGGCAGTAGCAGCACGGTTTGGAGATCTTCCAGAATCTCCACGTTAGTAGAGCCAGGAATACTAGACAGCAAAACCAGAAGCCCGTGGATGATATTCCAGCAGGCCAGTGACAAGAAAGCCCCAAGATCCCAGACATCTGAGGCTGGGACGCAGCTCCAGTGCCCACAAGTCATGCAAGGTGTCCACATCTGCAGGGATGTAGCTGTGGTAGACGGTGAGGCAGCCCACAGATCTGAGAACAGGAGAACCCCCAAGCGTTCTGTTTTCCTGGGAACCACAGCCCCGCCCCTCTTATGAGGGTGAGACCAAGGCGTCCAGTGCAGTGTGGAGGGGTGGAGGTGACTGCGTGACCTTCCCAGGCCCTTTAAGATCTGGGCCTGTACTGCAGATAGACAGCTGGTGAAGGGGGGCAAGGAATAGGACCTGAAAATCCCCCAAAGAAGGCTGCCATAATTTAGGTTCCTGAAGTCTGAAAAGCTGTCCTGACCTTGCTTCCTTCTAGAAATTCAAGAGAACAAATTTCAGGTGAAAATGAACAACAGAAAAGTATTGAAGTCAAATCTTCCATAGTTTTTACAAGACAAGGGGTAAGAGCACAAGAGCATCCCTATGACAAAGAAGGCTGTGACCACAGAACAGCCCCACACCATAGCCCACTATTTAAAAACAAACTAAAGACAAAAATTCTGTTCTGATACAAGACAGAACAGAATCTGTTCTGATTCCAAAGAACAGAATCAGAAAATGTCAGAAAAGAAGTGAATAAACTCAGGGAAGAATTAGCAATAAAAGAAAAAATTCATACTAGAAATAAAGCCTAAAGTAGATGGAACCCAGAACAAGTACAATGTGAATTCACTTAATGGTCATGATAGGTTTCTGCAGACTGTGAGGCAGTGTATACTATACTGAAACCAGTTACATCAAAGCAAGAATTAAGTACCTACACATATTTCTAGGCACAAAAATATCACTGAACTTCTAAATAAACACCAAAACACTGCTAATATTAAACACTGACATAGATGCGAGCTATATATACATTGGACACAGGCTAATACAGGCAGGTAAGATACCCAGATATTCCATTCCAGGGCTGTGGGTAGCCAGAGCCTGTCCTAGCAGCTCAGGCACCAGCCTAAATAAGATGCCTCCATTGTCCGATGCACTCACACCCCCACACACACAGACAAGGGCAAACCAGACACACCGACGACCCTGATGTGCACAGCTTTAGGATGTGGGAGAAACCCCAGGACCCAAAGAAAACCCACACATGCAGGAGAACATGCCAACTCCACACAGTGGACCTTGCGGGGAATTGAACTTTTTCTTATCAACTTTGTAACAAAATGATGTTGGACAAAATGATGTCATGCGTAAAGAAACGGAAGATGAAAAGAAACATCCTGTATATTTAAAAAATAAACTATAAACTTACCAGTGATCTGCAAACTTAATGTAGCTGAAGCATCTGCATTTTTTACTTCTTTTTTCATGCTGAACAAAAGAGATTTCAAGCTACTATTCTCCTCCAAAGATTTGCCTAAATGTTGTCTCAAGTCACCCTAAGGACATGTAAAATACACTTAAAATACACAAATTAAATTCAGTAAAATGCATATAGGAAATAAAACGAAACCTTCTGATAATCCCCCCAGTTTGCTTCCTTTTCCATCATTTTGAATTGCGATGAGAGAGCAATATCCACGCCTCACTCTGTAGCTCCCCACAGGGCAGCAGCACCCTTGGGGGCGGGAGCGGGGGAAGACAGGGTCCCAGCTCTTGTGAGAGAAACCACACTCAGAGTCTCCCTGCCAGGCATGAGTGCAGCTGCTGGTGGCTGGCTGAAACTTGTGCGTTCCAAGAAGGCCTCATGGTCACTGTGGGCTGTGGCCCCCCTATAGGAGGGGAACTGTGGTTGGGCCCTTTTACTGTCCTCAAAGTATGGAGAAAACACTAAGCACACAGTGAGATGTTAAAAGCAGGGAGGACACTGTAGCCACTGTCCAGGCCAGCCACACTATAGTATTTGCCCATGGCATTCTCAGCCCCTCCCTTGAACCCCTCCTGCCCTAGCCTAGGAGTCCTGGTGACAAGGGACCCATCCAAGCTACCTGCAGCTGCAGCCAGGGTCCTAAGGACCCAATGTCACCTGCCTGTACCCTCCAGGCAGCAGCAGGCACATCTGGGGCCCAGGATCTGGGAAGACCCCACCTGCTCCCACCCAGGGGGTGAGGGAGCAGCACCTTGAGGCTCCACTCAACGTGAACACACGTGTCCAGGAGCCTTTGCCTTGTTCTCACTTGGCAAGTTAACCTGTTGACGGGCCCCACACCTACAAGGCCCCTTGAAGTCTGTGGTGAAAGCTGGACCCAAGATCATTTTTCTCAGGCCCATCTTTTCAAATTCCTCATTCCCAGGTCTCCTCCTCCAGCTGCTTTTTCCTATGAGGCTGGTTTACACCCTCTACCATCTTTGTTGGGCTCTGCATGACTGGAACATCTGATGGAGGAAGTGAGCTCTGGGAAACAGGTCCTGGGCTTCCCGCTTGTAATTAAAGTCAGCCATGCTCAGGATAGGTAGCCATGGATAGACTGTGCACGTCTGCCCTGGGGGCCATGCCCAGAACACACAGCTGGGAGTGCAGCCTCCACCTTCCCCTCAGAAGACACACTACACTACAGCTGCCAAAGCAGCAGAGTCCAAGCTCCCACGAGCACAGAAGGAATGAATGTCTTCACCTTGGGGAACAGACTCGGGCGTGACAAATGATGCTTCTGCAATGACAGAGGCAACTCCCTGGGGCAGCACCTGCCACACAGGGCTCCTGCCACACTTTGCTGACCACTCCTTTTTCCATAGGATGGGGCCAACAGGTGGCCCTGGAACAGTAAGGCTTGGGGCTGCCAGAGTGTTCTGGATCACTCGCCTGGACAAGAGACCCCGGGCCGCTCCTGTCCTGTGGCCTGAGGCTCCCTTCTGCGACACAGCTGGTCTAAGACCAGCCCGGCAGGCACTGTCCTCTGCTTTCTCATTCATGGCCATGCATCCCCATGGGTCTGCACTCCTGCAGAAGACACCCTGAGTGCGACTCAGCGCATGCTTGCTCTGCCATTTGTTATCCGGGGCACTCGTGACGTATAAGCACCAGAGGCTGCCTGTCATTGCACTTTCTTTTTCTCTAACAATAAACCTTTTTGTGGGACTTCTGAAAGGTAGAGTCTCTTGGAAGAATGACAGTAAATGCTTGTCAGACAATTTCAGAAGTTTTTCAAGCCATCTGCAAGTGGCTGGGGTGCTGGTCGGGCGGGGACTGCCCCACAGAAAGGACTAGGCACCCTCCAGTCTGGTCTCACAGGCTGCAGCCTCCATTTGGGTACTGCTCTCTCTGACCGCCAACCCTATGCCCTGAGGATTCTGGCAGCCTGTGAGGGGCCATAGCCAGAGCCAAGACCTCTTCGGGGTGAGCCTGGGGGGACGACCCCGCCCCCAAGTGGGCTGCAGCCAGCCTCACAGCCCTGACCCGCAGAGCCCTTGGTGCTGAGTGGGCACTGCTTTAGGCCACTTACTATGGGACCTTCTGCTATGCAGCCATGGACAGCATACCTAGAGGGGTTTAGTGCCCTGCCTGGTAGACCTGGCTGGCAGCCCCACAGCCAAGACACTCAACCATAGGACCCTGGCTTAGTAAAGCAGAAGGAGAATATGTCAGTAGTCTGAAATATCATAAACCCTACCATGACAGGCTAGTGGGGAAACCCGACCAGGCCCAGCATAGGCCTCAGTTTGCCCTTGGTGCCACTTGGTAGGCAGGGCCCTTCAGGGCACACAGGACTTGCAGCCACAGCCCCAGCTGTGCTCCAGACTTTCGCCCACCCTCCAAGAAACAGCGACACTGCTAGCTCCAAGTCAAGTGCTAGCGGGTCTGGGAGTGGAGAGGGGCAGGTGTTGCCCAGCAGAGCCCTGGGTACCAGGGACATATGGTACCAGAGCTGAAGGCAGCTGGGGGTAGCACAGGGTCAAGTGGGGGCTCTCGCCCACTAAGTGAAGTGAAACCAGTTTTCACCAGTGCACATAGACATAGTTCGGCTCACCATCTCCTTGTGTGTGTGGCTGAGCTCCGCTGTCACGGCGCCCATCTGCGCGCTGTGCTGCTGCTGCAGCTCTGCCAGGCGACTGTGCAGGGCCTCATTCTCCACAGCCAGGCGGCTGGTTTCCCCACCCACAGCCCTGGAGCTGTCTGGAGCCGTTGTAAACTCTTGCACAGATGACAAAATGTGTCTTGCCTGAGCTAGGAGTAAAGGCCAAACATTATTACAGCATTAATATTTAAAGGATAAAATAAATATAAATAAAGTATATTTTGAATCACACAGAATATGTGTGGCCTGGTGTCACAAAACCCGCTTGCTCCAGGTATGGGTGGGTGGGGAAGAAATGGCTTTGACTCCAGAAGGGACCTGGAAGAGAAGGCTGCTCACAAGGACAGCCATGTCTAGAGGGCATGGGGTGTGAAGCAGCTGCCACACCTTCTGTAGACAGTGACAACGCCTGACCACAACTGGCAATGCCACACAGGGACAGGAGCCTGGACAACAGGCCAGCCAGAACAGCTCAGGAAGCCCCTTCAAGACGAGAGAGTGAAGGTTTATAAGGCCAGGATCCCAATTCGAGAAGGAGCTGTGGGCCTCAACACGTAGCACGGTCAGGGACATCCAGATGGCCAGGGGGGAGCCCAGAGAGGTGCCCAGCATCTGCCATAGGCCAGTGAGCAAGGGAGGCCTGACTCTTGAGGGACACTTGTGTCCACACCCAGGCTGTAGACAGAAGGTAGTGTGGGGGATGCAGCACCTTCTGGTCACATAGCACGGCCCTGAGGGAGACCCTGCTGTGCCTCTCCTCAGTTGCCTGCCAAAAGCAGAGTCAGGTCCTTTCTGTAGGGGACCGTCCTCCCAGGCCCCAAGTGGTTGCCCTGCAAGCCCAGGGCCTGCCCAAGTGCAGCATGCAGGTGACATTGGGAGGAGACTCAGCAGCGAATCCCCACACTTTAACCAGGCACCTGTGGGCAGCATTTTCCAAACTGAGACAACAGGCTGCTTCCCATAGCCCAGCAGGGCGTCTAGGCAGAGGTGCCATCTTCACAACCCCAAGTGGTGCACACACAGACACCAGGGCTTATGGGGCTGTGCCTACTCACCAAGGAAAACGGTGTTGCTGTGCAGGGATCTGCAGCCGCCCCAGTGCTCATCCACCAGGTCTAGGAGCGCCCCCAGGAGCGCCTCATCCCGGGCAGCCTTCTCCCCAGGCACAGTGACGGGGCGCAATTTGGGAGATAACTAGAAACAAAATCATGGAATGGGCAGGTCCTACGTAAAGCAAGACCTCTAATACCGGTGAACACACCCCAGACATGCTCATACCCTCAGCCTAAGGGGTGGAGGGGCCGTGAGACTACAGCCCTACAGCCCAAGAGGGGTGATTGGCAGCCCATCCTAAAGCCAGGAAGTGGACAGCAGGATGGGGCAAGGCCAGCACACTCCTGCCTCCCTTAGGCCATCGAGAGGCAAGGGCACCTGCAGACTGAGGCCAGGCACGTGTCAGCACAAAACCTGCAGCCCCACCCAGCCAAGTGCTGAGCAATGGTCCAGGAAGTCTGTGATGGCCGGGAACACTGTGCCCACCTAGTGGCCATCACTCAATTGAAGCCTCCAGCTGTGGACAGCCCAGGAGATCAAAGCCGCCCCCAGTCCTCCACAGGGGGCCTCCGGGAGCTGCCTCCCACCAGTGGTGCACCTGCTGCTGCTCCTCGCTCATTGCTCTTCTGCCCGCCTGTAAGTCTGTCTGCTCTCGCAAGCACTGAGTGACCAGACTCTGGCCGGCCTCCTCTGGGTGGCCTTCACTGAGTCTCCAGCAGGGCCAGGTGGCAGAGGCAGTAGAGGGGCCATTGTATGGCCTGGAGTCTCTCTGGAAAACCACAGGTGCATCTCTAGGACTCGCCCCTCAAGATAGGGCCGCCAAGAGCTCCAGCTGGCTGAGATGACCAATGAGCCGCACCAAGTCCCCCCTTCACCAGTTTCCATGCTTCCATCTCAAACAACACCGTGGGAGGCAGGTGGGGCACAGGGCAAGCTTCTGCTGTTGCAGAAGCGGTAAACACTAAGGATGAGCAGCTAATAGCCACACAGACACTGGGACAGTTGCTGCTGCCCCTGCCCTCTGCTCACCTCCCTGGCATCGGCCACATCCAGACACTGCTGAGCTACACCGACACTGGGACAGCTGCTGCCGCCCCTGCCCTCCACTCACCTCTCTGGCACTGGCCACATCCAGACACTGCTGAGCGACACTGACACTGGGACAGTTGCTGCTGCCCCTGCCCTCCGCTCACCTCTCTGGCATCGGCTATACCCTGATACCGCTGAGCCACACTGACACTGGGACAGTTGCTGCATCCTTGCCCTCTGCTCACCTCCCTGGCATCTGCCACACCCTGACACCGCTGCTCTCCAGTTCCCGATGAGAAGGTCCTCTCGCTCCTGCCCTCTGAGCCATTCTGTTTACTAAGACCCTCCTTGGTGCTGGACAGCCCGTCAGTCCCCTCCAGGCAGCGCAGATGTTCCTGGTCTGAGGGCTCCTGGAACCTCCCACCAGGCATTCTTCGCTTCCTGTACTTTTCACAGCCAGGCAAAGGGTGCAGCACTTTCCGTATGGATAAACTTGATTTCTGCGAAGATGAGGCCGAGTCCTCAACATCCACTGAGTCTGTAATATCAAGGACCATGCCCTCGTTAGACCAAATTCTCTGGGCTCAGTGTCCAGTATTACAACTTTAGGAAGCTGTGCACGTGCCACATCTACATGGATACAAATGTGCACCCACTGGCAAGCACAGGCACACGTGCTCATTGCACGTACGTACACACAGGTGTGTACACACACACCTGTGCACCTGCCTATGGAGGGGCAAGTGAGGAGGCAGGGAGGGAAGGGCATAACGGCACCCACATGAGGCATGAAGGCAGGCATCTGCAGGAAGCAGACAGGAAGCCCACTGCTCTGTTGGGACAGCCTCTCAGAAACATGTTCCCTTGGCTACCTCATGTGGATAGTGCCTCCGTGAAGAGCTCTGAACACCATTAGCACCTGTGCATTCCTAAAGAGAAGTGATGAATAAATTCTGATAAAACAATGGCCCTGCAAATCTGCTGACCACTGTGTCCCCAGGAGGTGTGGGATACAGGGCATAAGTGACCCTGTTTAGGGAAGGATAAAGAAAGGAGGAGGGTGGCCTCAGCCATAACCTTAGGTCCAGACAGCCATAACATGGCCCATGGAGGCTGGCAGGTCACCTGGCCAGGTCACCATCTGACCGTTCTCCCTCTGCCTAAGGGTGTGGACAAGCCTCTGAGAGGTGCCGGGTTCAATGTATGCCAGGAGGCTTCCCAGTATTCTCAACACAGTCACATGTGACATAATCTTCCTCACCTTTGATTTGTAAATGTAGTTACTATAATGACCTGGCCTGTACATTTACAAGGAAGTGTGTGTGCATGTGGGAGATGAAGGGTGGGGGACAGGGGTGTGTGCACACACAGAGAGAGAGCACCTGAGCTCTTACAGGGATGGGTTACAGATTCTGATGTACCCATCTGTGATGTGATGCTTTAGAGAGTTCCACAATATGGACTTCAAAGGAGAACAGGAGAAATTTCATAACAGCAAATGTTAAAAGAAACATTTAGCTGCTTACAAAGGAAATGATGGGGGTTGCATGTTGCCATGGATTGAACGTGTCCCCCAAAGTTCACGTATTGGAAATGTAATCGGCACTGTGACAGTAGTAGGAAGTCATAGCGCTCTACCCTCAGCATGGGAGGGTGCTCCTGATGAAAGGTGGGTCAGTTTGGCCCCATTTAATCACTGTCTCTTCTTTTTCTTCTGCTGCCCGCCAGCACAGAACGACCCTCAGAGATTCTGGTGCACACTTCCTTGTGAGTCACCATGCTCTGGGCACCAGGTTGCAGCAGTGGTTACCTGAGTGGGGGGTAAGGTGGGTATGTGGCCCATAAGTGCAGTGAGCACCTGGCACTGCGCCGGACGACCGGGGCAGCTCCCCACAGCGCTGTCTCTGGAGCTGCCTCTCAGCACAGCAACCTCGGGGGCGGCCCTTCTTCTCCAGGCCCTGCAGCGCGTTGTCCCCACACTGGTGCCGGACAGATCGAGGGCTTGGTAGATGCCTGGATTCTAGGTTAGTAAAGAACATGCCAACAGTGTTATTTCACTGAACATTGCCTTTTACGCACCTTATAGTGTATGATATCTGTTAAGTATGTTTTCCTTAAATCGATCAAGTAAGAAAAAGACGAATGAGTGACTTAGTTGCTCCACACAGTTCCAGAGGGAGGGAGGGAGCTGGGGGGCGGACGCTGTCCACCACAAAGCTGCTGAGACCAGGCAGCGGGAGGCAGTAGGAAGAAGACATGGCAACCCCCAGACAGAGATAGAGTCCAGAAAAAAGACTCGGGTAAGCGGTTTTCACAGACTCGCCAAGGTAATTAGATAAGAAGAGCTGGACAGAGGGTCGACCCTCAGTGTCCACAGGGGATGGGTTCCAGGAACTCCAACAACACCACAAGTCTTTGGCGTACAATGGCACAGCATCTGCCTGTGACCTGCATTACGCCACCCTGCATGGCTCACAGTCCCGACACAGTGTAACACCATGAGGCCCTGCAGTCCCAGCTACGCAGCAGTTGAGACGGGAGGATTGCCTGAGCCCAGGAGTTAGAATCTACCCTGGGCAACACAGTAAGATCGCATTAAAAAAATGTTTTAAATAGAAATAAGTAAAAAAATGTAAATGCCATGTAAATAGTTGTTAATACTATATTACTTTGTTTTTTTATTGTTGTATTAATGTATTTCAGGTATTTCCTGCTTGTAGTTGATTAAACCTCTGGATGCAAAACCAGTGGATGAGAAGGGCCAACCACACCACACAAACTCCCAACACACAAAAACGAATTCAACCAAGTACACTGCACACCTGGACACAGGAGCTCAGGGCAGATCCAGAGATCTTTACAGGACACAAATGGCCAAAACCATTAAAGAAAAAAAATCATAAACTGGACTTGAAATTAAAATTTCTGGTTTTTGAAGCACTGGTAAGAAAATGAAAAAGCAAGCCACAGAATGGGAGGAAATCTGCAGTATTTATGTCCAAGTATTCAAAAGCCACAAAGAGCTCTTACAACTCAGTAACAAAAAGAGAAACAGCCCCCCTCAACAGCAATAGGCAGAGGTGAACAGAAGTGCCACAAAAATGAACAAGTGGCCAGGATTTCAACAACAAGTCTCCACGGAAACACAAATTAAAACCATGACACACCCAGAAGGGAGCCAGAGCTGACAGGTGGGTCTGGGGCCAGAAACTCATAATGGAGAAGGAATGAATGAAGCCAAGTTCCCAGTGGGAATTGGAGGCCCTTGGCTGAACACATAAAGTCATACCGAATGAAAAGTCTTTGCCACGGCCTGGTGGGTCCTCAGGTCCATGTGTGGCAGCTTGACCTCAGTGTTTCCTAAAAGCTACCCTGTCACCCCTTGTGGCTGATGTGGACAGCAGCCATACTCGCCACAGGACACTTGACTTTCCTGTTTGTTTTAGATGTTTCCCCTTTTCCCATGATCTCAGAAGAATAAAATTTAAGCAACCATGCAGTATGACTAAGCTCAACTTGAATACATTAACTTTTCCTTTTACACATAGTAGTAATTCTATAGTCCAAATTATTGGCATTTAAATATGCACAAAGACTTCACGAATATCCTATCCTTAAAGGCAGGTCTTGGAGAAAGCACTACCGTGCAGGTTGCAGCCAAATGACTACTAACCCCCTACCCCCGCTGGCCCTCCCCAAGGGCTGAGCAGCACACCTTGGGAACCCTGCATATCGGCCTCACGCTCCTTCTGACCCGAACTTGTGCTCCCAGGAGGATTGCTTAAGTCCCATTCGCACTCGGCAATGAGGTTTAGGACAGCCTCATCGTCTGCATCCATGACTGCACACTTCCTGGCCAAGGTGTCAGGGCACGTAGCTCTGGAGTGGCGAGGTCTACAAGGAGAAGCAAATCCATTAACATCACTCAGACCAGCGGTGCACTCCCGCCACAAAGATCCTGAGAACAGGACTCTGGGGCAGCAGTGTAATGACCTTGTTACCCTTCTACCAGGACAGCTGGCAAGGGACAGTGAGGGTCATGTGATGCTAGCACCCTGTCCTGGCACTGCACAGCCCTCCAGGACTGGTCAAAAGCAGCGGCACCGTGGAGCCCTTCTGCTCTGTAGTCTTCTAGCAGATTAGTGTTCACAGGCTCCAGTCCTGGCTGCAGCCTGCAGCAATGGACAGCAGCCAGGGTAGAAAGGGTCTGAAAAGCTCCAATATCCCCCTGGGGCCGTAGAAGGCCACTCACATGGCCAAGACGACCTGAGAAGGCATGAGCCCTGCTCACCGCCTGCTGACCTTGAGGCTCTGTGGGAGCTGGAAGCGCAGGAGAAAGCTGAGCTAGGAACTGCCTGACCTAAAAAGTATAACCAAAATGAAAAATTCACTAGACATGCTCAATAAAATATTTCAGCAGGCAGGACAGTCAGTACATTTTAAGATAGGTTAATTGAAAGCTTCCAGCCTGAGGAATAGGAAATAAAAAACAGAATAAAGAAAAATGAATAGTCTCAAAGACCTTTGGACATCATCAAGTGCCCCACATACATAACAGGAGGCTCAGAGGAGAAGGAAAAGCAGCAGGAGGATTATTCAAGGAAATAATGGATGTAAACTTCCCAAACTTGATGAAAAACATTAGTCTGCTGTGATATTGTGAGACGTACATGCACAACGTTGGACAGTTAAGTCCAAGAACTCACCCTAGAACCCATGCTGTAACCCTCACTGCTGAGCGTCACTAGTCACCCTCCCCTCAGGAAACTGTGCACAGGCGCCTGTACCTCATCCACTCTTCACAGTAATTCTGGAGCTCTTTTTCTGGAATGACCATCAGAGCTGTCACTGTATGAGGTCTAACAATTAAGTTTTCAGACTCATCCTGGGAAAACTGCTATGGACCTGCTACACGGCTGAATATCACTATGGTCACCAGGTGGCCAAGAGGAGCACTTAGAAGGTGACCATAGTGAAACCAGCAATGAGGTATGTAGCACTTTCTCTAGGATGGGTTCGTGAACTTAATTGTCTGACCTCGTATATTTGGTCTTCCTACTTCCAGCTCAGAAAACCTTTGGAATCTCCAGCGTAACCTAAGTGTCATTTGTGTGCTTAAATAAAAGCTTCATGATGGGGGCTGGTTGCCAGAAAGACCAAGGCAGAAATAGAGGGCTGGGACTTTCAGTAGCTCCCAACCTTGGGTTGGGGTTGGGGGTAAGAAGGGCTGAAAGTTGAGTTGATTGCCAATGGCCAATGATGTAATCAATCATGTCCATGTAATGAAACCTCCATAAAAACCCAAAAGGACTGGGTTCAGAGGGCTTCCAGAGTTGAGCCTGTGGAGGTCTGGGGATGGAAGCTCTGTAGCCCTCTTTCCCTCCCTCCCACACACCTTGCCCTAGGCATTTCCTCCACCTCATTCTTTGTCTGTGATGCCCTTTTTAATAAATGGGCCAACACAGGTGACGTGTTTCCCTGAGTTCTGTGAGTTGTACCAGCAAATTAGTCAAATCCAAAGTAAGAGGTCATGGGGCCGCAACTTAACAGCCAGTCAGATGTATGGGTGACAGTCCATGAGTTGCCACTGGCATCTGAAGCTGGTACAGTCTTGCGGGACTGAGCCCTCAACCTGTGGGATCCACCCCCATCCCCAGGTAGACAGCATCAGGAACGGGCTGAATCAGAGGACACCAGAGCTGCCACAGCAGCAATAGCGGGTGTGTGAGTAGGGCAGAAAAGTGCTTTGCTTTGGTTTGTCCTAAATATCTACACTTTCAACTCAACTCCAAAGGGAATAAAATCCAAAAGTTCCACACTGACACATTATTCCTGAACTGTCAGAAGACAAAGAGAAAATCTTGAAAGCAGCAAGACAGTAGCAGCCCACCGTGTGCCAGGCGCCTCAACAAGGTTAGCAGCCAATTTCTCATCCAAACCATGGAGGCCTAAAGATATCTGAAGTGCTGAAAAGAAGAGAAACCTATCTGCCAAGAATCCTATATCCAGCACAAGTGCCTTTCAAAAGAAAGACACCCCAGTCATATAAAAATAAAGAGTTTGCTGCTAGCAGACCTGTGATATAGGAAGAAGTACAAAAGGGCTCCTTCTGGCTGGAATAAAAGCATACTAGGCAGCAATTTAACTCCACACAAGGAATAAAAGTAACAGCGGGAATAAATATAAAAGATGACATAAATGTGTCGTCGTAACTCCTTTTTCTTTCAGATTTAAGGAACTGCACAAAGTGACAGCTGGAAACACAGGCTGGCGAGCACACACTGCACAGCGTTGTCTTTGACAGCAGCAGCACAGACGTGAGCGGACACAGCTACACAGAGGCAACTTTTTATACTATTGATTTTAAACTGGCATTAATCTGAACCAGACTGTTATAAATTAAGATTTCATTGTAATCCCCAGTAAAACCTCTAAAACAAAAACTTCAAAAAGTACTCTGATCTAATAAAAAAATATGCTCAGTTTTGTCTTGAGTTCCTGGGCTTCTAAAACCCCTGCAATTTCCAGGTGATAAGGGTGACTGGGCATCTTTGGTTATAATGTTTCATAGTTGACCCTGGTTCTGACACTGAACTTCTGAGAGGCTTCCAATAGGTGACAAGAGCATCCATGTTGTTTGTGATGAGCCCTTTCCAGCCACACCTGAGCTTACAGCAAGGGGGTAACTCTTGGTGGCCCTAGATGGCTTCGGTATGTGGGCTGCTTGTTAGGGGAACCACTGAGAGGGTTTGGACTTTCAGCTGCACCCCTGGATCTCCAGGGAGCAGATGCGCTAGAGCTTGAGTCAGTGTCCAGTGGCCAATCAATCATGCCAATGTAAAGGGGTCCCCATTAAACATTCCAAACAGGGCTCAGAGAGCCTCAGAGTCACTCCCATACCAGGAGGGGTGTGCCTGAGCCTACAGACCTCACTTGTGTGCCTCTCACCTGCCTATTCATTTGTGTCCTTTACAATGAACCGATGACAGGAAGTAAAGTATTTCCCTGAGCTCTATGAGGCTTTCTAGCAGGTTCCTGGATGTGAAGTGGGGGGGGATTGTGGGTGCCCTAGCTTTGTAGCCAAGTCAGATGCTGCAACCTGACAGCATCTGCAGTGGGGGCCTCAGACTGAGTCCTTAAACATGTTGACATGAAATCCAGGTAGTCAGTGTCAAAATGTAACTGAACTTCAGGACACCCAGTTAAAAGGCAGAGATTGACAGGAAGACTACAAATGCATGATCCAACCACATGCTGTCTGTACAAGACTCACTGTGGAGTCAAAGATGCAAAGAGGCTTCCATGCAGTCTCCAAGAAAGAGCTCCAAGGAGGGCAAATACTAAAAAATGGACAGCCAGTGTACCATACTCAAACTACAAAAAATCAAAGACAAAGAAACTCCTGAAGTCAGAGAGGAAAACACCACCTCATCTACAGAGGTGCAAGAGTGAGAACTGTATCAGACTTCTTGGCAGAAAGCATCCGAGCAAGAAGAGAGTTGCGTGAACTATTCCAAGTGTTGAAAGGAAAAACACATACCAACCTAGAATTCTGTATCCAGCAAAATTATCCTTCAGAACTGAAGGAAAATAAGACAAAAATTGTCAAAATCTGTTGCCAATTTAGAACTGCCTTGCAAGATACGTTAAAAGAAGTCCTTTAGAGAGAAGGAAGCTGGTTAGGTCAGAAACTCAGATCTACATTTAGAAAGGAAAAGCACAGGAGAAGGAATAAGTGAGCATAAATGAAAACTTTCTTATTCTTAAGGTTTTATAGGTAACAGCGTTGTTCAAGCTAATAATAGCAACAAGGTATTTGACAACGTGGCTTACATGGTTGTAACTCATGAGAAACTGAAGTGAAGACAGCAACTACCCAAGGGATGAAGGGGAGGATCAGACAACTTTTATTACTATAAATCACTCGCAGTTCTGTGAAATGGTACAGCATTACTGCATGTGGACTTGAACTGGTTGTAAATGTATACTGCAAACACTAAAAAAGGTAAAAACAAATAATAAAAAAGAAGTATACAGTTGACCCTTGGACAACACGTTTGAATTGAGCAGGTCCACTTATGCAAGGATTTTATGTCCTTTTTTTTTTGAGACAGAGCGCTGCCCTTGGTCGAGTACCGTGGCGTCACAACTCACAGCAATCTCCAACTCTTGGGCTTAAGTGATTCTCTTGCCTCAGCCTCCCAAGCAGCTGGGACTGCAGGTACTTATGCATGGATTTTTAAAAAATAAATTATATTGGAAAAATTTTTTGAGATGTGCAACAATTTTAAAAACTTCATGGAGAAAATGCCTCGAAATGTCAAAACATTAAGAGTTAGGTATGTAAAGAAAGATGGAGACTTTACCTCTTTTGTGTTTACAAGGATGGAGATGGAACATATTCTAAAGTATCTCAAGAATGGAAGAAAAAGTATCCAATGTACTCAGCCCTACTATGAAACTAATTTAAAGGTTTCATATGAAGGCTATAACCCAACTATAGCACAAGAATATGGGGAGGGAGAGGAGAGGGGAGGTTGAGGTGGAGGGAGGATAATTGGCCACACCTATGGTGCATCTTAGAAGGGTATAGACGAAACTTACTAAATGCAGAATGTAAATGTCTTCATACAATAACTAAGAAAGTGCCATGAAGGGTATGTTAAACAGTTTGATGAAAACATTTCAGATTGTATATGAAACCAGCACACTGTAACCCTTGATTGCACTAATGTACGCAGCTATGATTTAATTTAAAAAAAAAAGAAAAAAAATATTTATGCACCCAACTTAAATGATCCTAGATTCTTGAAACAGACCTTACTCAATCTGAGCAATATAATATCCTAGAACACCATAATAACAGGGGACTTTAACACTCCTCTTACAGAGCTGGACAGAAACTCTAAACAGAAATTAAACAAAGATATAAGAGACTTAAATGAAAGCCTAGAACAACTGTGATTGATAGATGCATATAGAAAACTCTATCCCAAAGATAAAGAATATACATTCTTCTCATTGCTCCATGGAACATTCTCCAAAATTGATCATATCCTAGAATGCTGTACTGATCTCCATCCATAAGAAAAAACTCAGACCCCACTTCAAGCATAAATCAGATGGTGATTTATTACATCTGTGCAGAGGGCCACCACTCCAAGGAGTGGGTGGTGGTGAAGAAATGCACAGGCTGATTTTTATACCCTTTTTGTGCTGATGTGGACAGAAGTGGAATATGGCTGTTAGCTCAGGGTGGGGTTATAGTCAGGGAGCTACAGCATGGACAGAAGTGGAACGTGGCCTGTTAACCCAGAGCCCAGTTATAGTATGATGGTTGGCTCAGAGGGTTACTGCGTGGCGGTTGGCACAAGGAGGAACTAAAGTTTGGGAAAATTAGCTTGAGTAAGTTTCCACTGTTGTTTAGCTATGGGTTTTGGAAACACTTCCTCATTCTGAAACCTGTTCTCGGAATTAACCCAAGGGGGTGGGCATGCTGGGGACCAAGGTTGAGACAGGCTGAGACAGACTCAGTCTTTTTGGGAGCTGTTGGCCTATTACAAGGACACAAAACAAACCTCAACAGAATCAAAAGAATTGAAATTCTACCTTGTATGTTCTCAAACCACAAGGCAATAAAGGTGGAACTCAACTCCAACAAAAACATTCAACCCCACACAAAGACATGGAAAGAAAACAATCTTCTGTTGAGTGACAGTTGGGTGCAGGAAGAAATAAAAGAGGAAATCATTAACTTCCTTGAGCTAGGAAGACACAAGCTAGAAGACACAAGTTACCAAAACCTGTAGGATACTGCAAAAGCATTTCTGAGAGGAAAATTTATCACTTTAGATGCCTACATTCAAAAAACAGAAAGAGAGCACATTCACAACCTCATAAGCCATCTTATGGAACTGGAAACAGAAGAACACTAAGCCTAAACCCAACCGAAGAAAAGAAATATCCAAAATTAAATCAGAGATCAATGAAATTGAAAAAAAAGAATCATTCAGAAAATTAATGAAACAAGGAGTTGGTATTTTGAAAAAATAAATAAAATTGATAAGCCTTTGGCCAGACTAACTAGAAATAGAAAAATAAAATTTCTAGTAACCTCAATTAGAAATGATAAAGGGGAAATAACAACTGATGCCACAGAGATACAAGAGATCATCTATGAATACTACCAGAAAGTGTATGCCCAGAAATTTGACAATGTGAAGGAAATAGATCAATATTTGGAATCATACCCTCTCCCTAGACTTAATCAGGAAGAAATAGAGCTCCTGAGCAGACCATTTTCTTGCACTGAGATCAAAGAAACAATAAAAAAATCTTCCAACAAAAAATGCCCTGATCTGGATGGCCTCACACCAGAATTCTACCAAACCTTCAAAGAAGAGCTTATTCCCATACTGCAGAAATTATTCCAAAAAATTGAGGAGGAAGGAATCTTCCTCAACACATTCTATGAAGCAAACATCACCATGATACCAAAACCAGGAAAAGACCCAACTAAAAAGGAGAATTTCAGACCAATTTCATTAGTGAATATAGATGCAAAAATTCTCAACAAAATCCTAGCTGATAGACTACAGCTTATCATCAAAAAACTCATACATCATGATCAAGTAGGTTTCATTCCAGGGACGTAAGCCTGATTTAACATATGAAAGTCCAAAAATGTTATTCACTGTATCACTGTATAAACAGAAGCAAAAACAAAGACCATATGATCCTTTCAATAGATGCAGAAAAAGCATTTGATAAAATTCAGCATCCTTTTTTAATTAGAACACTGAAGAGTACAGGCATAGGTGGTGTGTTTCTTAAACTGATGGAAGCTATCTATGATGAACCCACAGCTAATATTTTACTAAATGGAGTAAAACTGAAAGCTTTTCCTCTTAGAACTAGAATCAAACAAGGCTGTCCTCTGTCACTATTACTATTACTAACATAATGCTGGAAGTTCTAGGCAATATAATTAGTCAAGACAAGGAAATAAAGGGCATCCAAATGGGAGCAGAGGAAGTCAAACTTCCCTCTTTGCTGACGATATGATCATATGTTTAGAGAACCCCAAAGACTCAACCACAAGACTCCTGGAAGTCATCAAAAAATACAGTAGTGTCTCAGGATATAAAATCAATGTCCACAAGTTAGTAGCCTTTGTATAAGCCAACAACTGCCAAGATGAGAGGCTAATTATTGACACAACTCCCTTCACCATAGCTTTAAAGAAAATGAAATACCTAGGAATATACCTAACAAAAAAGGTGAAGAACATCTATAAAGAAAATAATGAAAAAACAGTTCTTTGTGCTTTGCTTAATTAAGGATAGGTCTGTGTTTAATTAAAGATAATACAGCATGAAAAAAAAAAGAAAATTATGAAATCCTAAGAAAGGAAATAACAGAGGATATTAACAAATGGAAGAACATACCATGCTCATGGCTGGGACGAATCAACATTGTTAAAATGTCTATACTTCCCAAAGCAATCTACAAATTCAATACCATCCCTATTAAAATACTAACATTGTACTTTCAAGACTTGGAAAAATGATTCTGCATTTTGTATGTAACCAGAAAAAACCCTGTATAGCTAAGGCAGTTCTTAGCAATAAAAACAAAGCTGGGTGCATCACTATACCAGATTTTAGGTTGTACTACAAAGCCATAGTAGTCAAAACAGCATGGTACTGGCACAATAATAGAGATATAGACATTTGGAATCGAATAGAAAACCGGAAATGAAACTAACATCTTACTACCACTTAATCGTTGATAAACCAAACAAGAACATACCTTGGGGGAAAGACTCTCTGTTCAGTAAATGGTGCTGGGAGAACTGGATATCCACATGTAAAAGACTGAAAATGGACCCATACCTTTCTCCACTCACAAAAATTGATTCAAGTTGGATAAAGAACTTAAATTTAAGGCATGACACAATAAAAATCCTGAAAGAAAGCATAGGAAAAACACTGAGAGATATCAGCCTGGGGAAAACCTTCACTATGAAGACTGCCATGGCAATTGCAACAACAACAAAAATAAACAAACAGGACTTAATTAAACTGAAAAGCTTCTGTACAGCTAAGGAGACAATAACCAAAGCAAATAGACAACCTACACAATGGAAAAGGATTTTTGCGTATTTTGAATCAGACAAAAGCTTGATAACTAGGATCTATAGAGAACTCAAATTAATCCATATGAAGAAAGCCAACAGTACCGTATACCAATGGGCGAGAGACATGAATAGAACCTTCTCTAAAGAAGACAAATGAATGGCTAACAAACATATGAACACATGCTCATCATCCCTAATTATTAGAGAAATGCAAATCAAAACCACCCTGAGATACCATCTAACCCCAGTGAGAATGGCCTACATTACAAAATCTCAAAACTGCAGATGCTGGTGTGGATGTGGAGAGAAGGGAACACTTTTACACTGCTGGTGGGACTGCAAACTGATACAACCTTTTTGGAAGGAAGTATGGAGAACCCTCACAGAACTCAAGCTAGACTTCCCATTTGATCCTGCAATCCCATTACTGGGCATCTACCCAGAAGGAAAAAAATCCTTTTATCATAAGGACACTTGCACTAGACTGTTTATTGCAGCTCAATTTACAATCGCCAAAATGTGGAAACAGCCTAAATGCCCAC
>CAUYRH010000978.1:0-10603 GCA_963574655.1 Perodicticus potto
GCGGGTTTGAATCCAGCCCGGCCAGGCGAACAACAATGACAACTGCAACCAAAAAATGGCCGGGCATTGTGGCAGGCGCCTGTAGTCCCAGCTACTTGGGAGGCAGAGGCAGGAGACTCGCTAGAGCCCAGGAATTGGAGGAAAGCACTCTATCCAGGCTGACAGCTTGAGGCTCTGGCTCAAAAAAAAAAGAAAGAGAAACTAAGGGAAGTGTTAAAAGGGAAATGTAACAATCAATGCAACTGATGTTTTGATTAACTGATAAAAACAATTTGAAAATCAATAGTAAAAACATTTGAGACAATTATGGAAATCTGAATACAGATGGGTATTAGAAGACGTTAAGATACTAGTGTCAATTCTCTTTAATAATAACAACATACACTCAGTGCCTGTAGCTCAAGCGGCTAGGGCACCAGCTACATACATCAGAGGTGGCAGGTTGGAGCCCACCCTGGGCCTGCCAAACAGCAATGACAACTAAGCCAAAAAATAGTTGGGCATTGTGGTGGGCGCCTGTAGTCCCAGCTACGTGGGAGGCTAAGGCAGGAGAATCATTTAAGCCCAAAGAGTTTGAGGTTGCTGTGAGCTGTGAAGCCACTGCACTCTACGGAAAGCAACATAGTGAGACTCTGTCTCAAAAATAAACAAATAAATAACAGCATAGTGATGATGCTTAAAAACATCATAAAAAATGCATAATAAACTACGGGAAAAATATCAAAATGCCTGAGATTTGTTTTAATACTCTGACAAAATTAAAATGGCAATGAAACAAGATAGCTAAATGTTGCGAACTATTGTGGCTGACCAGACTGCTTTCTAAATAAGGGGTTTACCACACTATTCCATGTATGTGTATTTTTCAAAGTTTCTATTAAAAGCAAAAAAAAGTATGATACCTACCAATGAGATCACTTCGATCTAATAACAATTCCAGATCTTTATCACTAATGACCTTCTCTCTTGATCCCTTTACTTCCCTACAAACAATAAAAACATTCAAGTCTATAAGAATAAATCAAAACTATAAATTACATCTTTCTAAAATTAAGATATCTTACCTTTCATAATCCCTAGATTTTAATAATTCCATTAATTCCTTAGGGTCTAAGAAATTCTTAGACTGATTTAATCCAGACTGACCACCTTTGAAATGATCTAGAAAAAAATTTAAAGAAATTCAAAACATTAAAATTTCTTTTAAAATTATAACACAATATATTATAAACCAATCAGAATGTTTTACATTAAAAAGGATAGAAAAAAACAAGGCATTGGTAAGAAAGCAAAGTAACTGAAGCTATCAGACTCTGTTGGTAGGAGTGGAAAATGGTTGTGTCCACTTGGAAAAAGGTTTGGTAGTCTCCAATAAACACATACCTTCCACTCCCTAAAAAAAAGGACAAATAAATATATTACATATGAGGAGTTTTGTACAGAGCAACTGACTCACAGTAAATAGAATCTTGAAATAAATATCCATCAATAGGAGAACGGATAACTATTCAGCAATTAAAAAAAAAAAATTATAGTACAAACAGCATATATGAGGCCAAGCGTGATGCCTCATGTCTATAATCCTAGCACTCAGAGGCTGAGGCTGCTGGATTGCTTGACTTCATTTCCAAAAAAATAGCCCAGCGTTGTGGCAGCGCCTATAGGCCCAGCTACTTAGAAGGCTGAGGCAAGAGAGTTCCTAAGTCCAAGAGTTTTTTAGGTTGCCGTGAGCTGTGGTGCCACAGCACTCTACCAAGGGCAACAAAGTGAGACTCTGTCACAAGAAAAAAAGCATATATTAATCTGAAAATATGTTGAACAAAGTAGCTGAAGAATGCATACAAACGAATGAATAGGCAAAGAAAAAACTACTGTATGTGATAAAAATCAGAATACTTGTTGCTTTCCAGTAACAGGGGAAAAAGGAAATGACTAGAAAGGGTAGGTTCAAAAAGTTTAGCTTAATCTAGATTATTACACACTGGTCAAAATTCATACAGCTATATGCTTCAGATTTGTGCATTTTATCATATGTGTCTTATATCTCAATTAAAATTATGAGCATTAAAAAAATCCTTTCAAGGGCAGCACCCAATAGCTCAGTGGGTAGGGAGCCAGCCACATACACCGAGCCTGACGGGTTTGAACCTGGTCCAGGCCAACTAAACAGTAACAAATGTAAGAAAAAAAAATAGCCGGGCATTGTGGGTGGCCTGCTTGGAAAGCTGCGGCATGAGAACTGCTTAAGCCCAAGAGTTTGAGGTTGCTGCGAGCTGTGACGGCAAAGCACTCTACCCAGGGAAACAGCTTGAGACTCTGTCTCAGCAAAAAACAAACAAACAAACAAAAACCCCAACAACTCCTTTCAAGTTTTCTGCAAAATTAACCTCTTAAATTACAAAAAATAGGGCAATACCTGTGGCTCAGTGAGTAGGGAGCCAGCCCCATATACCGAGGGTGGTGGGTTCAAACCCGGCCCCAGCCAAACTGTAAAAAAAGTAGCTAGGCATTGTGTCAGGTACCTGTAGTCCCAGCTACTTGGGAGGCTGAGGCAAGAGAATTGCCTAAACCCAAGAGCTAGAGGTTGCTGTGAGTTATGATGCCACAGCACTCTACCAAGGGTGATAAAGTGAGTCTCTGTCTCTAAAAAAAAAAAAAAAGAAAAAGAAAAAGAAAAAGAAAATTTAGGAAAATAAAACTATGGATAAACTTTGCCTAAATTTAAACTACATTCAATATTTAAGCAAAATATAATTCAGTTTAACATTTCATTCCTAAAACAACACAAGTGAAAATGTTTTAGCTTACACAAAATCTACTTAGGAGAAGGCTTATTTTTCTCCCAATGCAAATTCCTTCGATCATATAACCAGAATGTTCCATCAAGTCAAATTACAATAGAACCTCTGTAACTTGACCACCCAAGGGACTTTAACAAACTCCTCAATATATGAAGGCAATCAACATAAGGAACTAGGCCTACTATATTGATACATTCATATGGCACATGTCTAGCCTATGAATATTAGGTCAGCTTAAAGAGATGATCAATGTAAGAAGTAGTCAACTATAGAGTTTCTATTGTATTTTTTTTTTTTTGAAAGCCTCATGATGTTGCCCTCGGTAGAATGCCAGAGCACCACAGCTCATAGCAACCTCAAACTCTTGGGCTTAAGCGAAATCTCTTGCCTCAGCCTCCCAAGTAGCTGGGACTACAGGCACCTGCCACAATGCCCAGCTATTTTTTTGTTGCAGTTGTCGTTGTGTAGCAGGTCCAGCCAGGGTTTGAACCCATGGGCCTCAGTGTATGTGTCAGCATGCTAACCACTAAGCTACGGGAGCCGAGCCAACACTCTACTGTATTTTTGTCTAAATCCTAACCCAGTATTTCCACAAATCTAGATATCTTTAAGAAAGTATTTGCAAGCCAAAGAGTAAAGAAATTGGTAGTGACTTCCACCATTTTTAACATTATTATGATGCTATTACTCTGCAGGGCTTGATGACTTACACACTGGTAATTTTCAACTTTCTTCAGGTAGTTATTAAGCCATTTATTCAAACATAATTTTTCTTCTAATTATTATTCTCTAATAATTAAATTTATTACAGAATAGATTTTCTAAATTTTCTTCTAATTATCTTCTATTATTTTTTTTAGAGACAAGTTCTTTCTGTCACCCAAGATAGAGCACAATACCACAATTACAGCTCACTGTAATTTTCAATTCCAGGGCTCAAGTGATCCTGTCAACTCACCCTCCCCAGGAGCTGGAGTTGGAGGTGTGTACCACAATGCCCAGCTAAGCAGGTGTGTACCACAATGCCCGCTATTTTTATAAAGACAAAGTATCACTATGTTGCCCAAGCTAGTTTCAAATTCCTGGCCTCAAGCAACCCTCCAACCAGGACCTCCCAAAGTGCTGGGCTTATTATATGCCTGAACCAACCCAGCCCAGAATATAATGTTGAATGACTAGAAGCAGAAACTTCTCCAAGGAATCTCAGGAAACATAGCATAAAACACCTCACCTACTTCGATTCCACTCCTCCTCAGAATCTTTTCTAAATTAAAAACACTGTGTTCTGGATCAGCACCCAGGATGCCAGCCACTTACCCGACGGCTGGCGGGTTCAAACCCAGCCTAGACCTCCTAAACGACGACAACTGCAACCAAAATATAGATGGGCATTGTGGTGGGTGCCTGTAGTCCCAGCTACTTGGGAGACTGAGGCAAGAGAATTGCTTAAGCCCAAGAGTTTGAGATTGCTGTGAAGCCATGGCACTCTACCTAGGGCAACATAGTGAGACTTTCTCAAAAAAAAAAAAAAAAGTATACATATAGGCTCAGGGCCTGTAGCTCAGTGGCTAGGGCGCCAGCCACATACACTAAAGTTGGCGGGTTCGAACCTAGCCTGGGCCTGCCAAACAACAAAGACAACTACAACCAAAAAATAGCCAGGCTTTGTGGTGGGCGCCTGTAGTCTCAGCTACTTGGGAGGCTGAGGCAAGAGAATAATTTAAGCCCAAGAGTTTGGGGTTGCTATGAGCTATGACACCACAGCACTCTAGTGAGGGTGACATAGTGAGACTCTGTCTCAAAAAAAAATAGAAATAGGCTTTGTGCCTGTAGCACAGTAGTTACGGGGCCAGCCACATACACCCAGACTTGTGGGTTGGAACCCAGCCCAGGCCAGCTAAAAAACAACGACAACTGCAACAAAAAAAATACCCGGGCATTGCGGCAGGCACCTGTAGTCCCAGCTACTTGGGAGGCTGAGGCAAGAAAACTGCTTGAGTCCAAGACTTTGAGGTTGCTGTGAAATGTGACGCCACGGCACTCTACCTAGGGCAACATAGTGAGATTTTGTCTCAAAATAAATAAATAAAATAAAATAAAAATAGAAACACTGTGTTCTCAACTTTGAAAAGGGAACTCTGTGATTAAACATTTTTTGAAACAGTGGGGTTCAACAAAGTAAATATATATATATGTATATGTATTTTTTAAACAGTCTTTCTTTGTCACTGGAGGTAGAGTGCTATGGCATTTTAGCTCATAGCAACCTCAAACTCTTGGGTTCAAGTGATAAGTGATCCTTTTGCCTCAGCCTCCCAAGTGTCTGGGACTATAGGGGCCTGCCATAATGTCCAACTATTTTTTAGAAACGAAGTCTCGCTCTGGCTTAGGCTGATCTCGAACCTGTGAACTCAGGGCAATTCACCTGCCTAGTCCTCCCAATTGCTGGGATTACAGGCGTGAGCCACAGCGCCTGGCATAAAGAGATATTTTTAATGGACTACTTCAATACACTGTTAATACTCTAAATTTAACATACTGAACTTGTAAGATGTTTAAAAGATTTTAAAAAACTTTTGGCAGGCCAATCTCTTATCAGAAATATGCTTTAATATCATGCCAAATTCCCTATGACAGTTTAGGATATTTAGCCTTAAAATTATCCCTGACCCTTTATTCTTTATGTATGGTCACCAACTTGGTTTAGGTTTTTAGTAGCTCCCAATTACCCATGGCCTATTTAAATCATGCCATTAACAAGCTGAACTAACTTCTTTTATGAAGAAAATAAGTTATAAAAATTCAAAACACATAATTAATAACTAAAACAAAAAGTACCACATAAGTGTTATTTACTTTTATGGATGATCAATTTTTCCAGTTTTCGTTTAGCAGCTGCTCTTTCCACAATTTTCTGATCAATAGTATTTGCTGTAACAAGGCGATACACAACAACTGGCTTTGTTTGGCCAATTCTATGACATCTATCTTGGGCCTGAAGATCAGACTGGGGATTCTTAAAGTTCAAAAGAAAAATGACACTCAACAGTATTAGGTTAGAATTAACTCTACATGTAAAGTCAACATGCATTACTAAATAACAACTTTTTAATCAAGGTGACTTACTTAGACTCCCAGAGTAGCTTAACAGATTAAGTTACCATTCCATATACCCTTGACAATCATAAGGAAAATTTTTACACATTGGAAGCAGAAAACTTGATAAAGAAACGATTCTTAGCTGAAAATGAATTATCGTCTCAATATCTACAAATAAAATTACAACGTATACAAGGAAAGATTAAAAACTCAGAATGGAAATATAATCAGCATTTCAAAACTTGCTATGTTTCCAACTTACCCAATCACTATCATAAATGATAACTGTATCAGCTGCAGTCAAATTTATGCCCAGGCCACCAGCTCGAGTACTCACTAAGAAGATAAACACTTCTGGATCTGTGTTGAAGTTGTGCATCTAAAAACAAAATGAATATAAACACAATAATAAACAAACTTTAACCAGTAAAACTGAAAGAAAACATTGTCTTTAATTAAAACTATCCAGGAGGGCAAGGAAGCGTATAGATATGTATAACAATTATTAATAAAATCTATACTCATGTTAATTTTATTTTCTAAGCACCAATTTTATTAAAGAGCTTAATTTTGTTAAAAACTATACATCACAAGCATATTTAAATATGAAAGTCTACAATTAAAAACTGATGGTGAGGGTGGCACTTGTGGCTCATCAAGTAGGGCACCAGCCCCATATACTGAAGGTGGCAGGTTCAAGCCCGGCCTTGGCCAAACTGCAAAACAGAAAAATAGCCGGGCGTTGTGGTGGGCGCCTGTAGTCCCAGCTACTCGGGAGGCTGAGGCAAGAGAATCGTCTAAGCCCAGGAGTTGGAGGTTGCTGTGAGCTGTGTGACGCCACAGCACTCTACCGAGGGCGATAAAGGGAGACTCTGTCTCTACAAAAAAACATAAATAAATAAATAAAAAATAAAAACTGATGATGAAATCAGTAGTAATTGCCTTGGAGATAGGATGGGGGGAAAGGGTGAACTGACTAGGGCCAAGCCCTGAAGGCTTTTTAGGCAGGTAGCAATGTTCTATATTTTGATAAGGTGTTTGGGATACATTTAACAAATGCATCTGTCAAAACTCAACAAATGTATACTTTATTTACCTTAGGATATGTAAATTTCACCACAAAAGATAAAATATGTTAAAGTCATTAGAGAAAATGGTTATCAATTATAATTTATTTTGAAATGCATCAAAAATGTGGATGAAATGTTGAATGGTCACAGCAATGCTTTGAGACAGAGTCTCAAGCTGTCACCCTGGGCAGAGTGCCATGGCGTCATAGCTCAGTGCAACCTCAGATTCTTGGGCTTAAGCAATTCTCCTGCCTCAGCCTCCCAAGTAGCTGGGACTACAGGTGCCGCCACAACGCCTGGCTATGTTTTTTGGTGGTGGTGTTGTAGTTGTCATTGTTGTGTTAGCTGGCCTGGGCCGGGTTCAAACCCGCCAGCCTCAGTGTACGTGGCTAATGCCCTACCCACTGAGCTACAGGCACCGCCCACACAGGTATGTGATTTTAAATAGTATAGACAAGGCTACACATGGTGGCTCACACCTATAATTCTACCACTCTGGGATATGGAAGGATTACTTAAGGTCAGGATTTGGAGTTAGAGACCTGAAGCAAGACCCCATCTCTACTAAAAACAGAAAAATTAGCTGCACACTATGGCATGGCACTTGTAGTAGCAGCTACTCCAGAGGCTGAAGCAGGATGATTGCTTGACTCCAGGCGTTTTGAGGTTGCTGAGAGTTGGGCTGAGACCAGGGTGACAGAGCGAGACTCAATTTCTCTCTCTCTCTCTCTCTCAAAAAAAAAAAAAAAAAAAAAAGTACAGTAAAATGGTAAAGGTAGATTTTAGGAAGACTTGACAGGTTGCTAACTGTAACATTCTTTGAACTTTGCTACATGTTTGAAATGTCATAAAATGTCAGGAACAGGAGTAGGTCAGATAAAAAATTTCCTATTATCACAATATTCTTACAGTGATGATTAAGTGAAAAAAATATATTTATATTATATATGAACTACAATATATTATTATTATATACATTATATAAGGTTCACCCACAGATACATATTCGAGAATCAAAACATTAAGATCTATTAGTACTTGGGCTTGGTGCCTGTAGCATAGTGGTTACAGCGGTAGCCACAACAACTACAACAAAAAAATAGCTGGGTGTTGTGGCAGGAGCCTGTAGTCCCAGCTACTTGTGAGGCTGAGGCAAGAGTTTTAAGCCCAAGAGTTTGAGCTTGCTGTGAGCTGTGATGCCACAGCACTCTACCAAGGGCAACATAGTAAAACTCTGTCTCAAGAAAAAAAAAGATCTTTAGTACTAAATCAAATGGTTGTTCCATTTGATTCTACCACCAGACTTTTGGCCATTCCTATCTTATCAATTTGTGGCTCTATTTTTAACACTACTTGACAAATTAAGATAGAAATTACAAAATAAGAGTTTGGTATGTGTTATGTAAGTAGTCTTACATGCTTTTCTCTCTCCGAGTAAGACATGGACCCATCAAGCCTGCTAAAGTTGAAATTTCTATGATGGCAATAATCCATCAAAATGTCCAACATCCTTGTCATTTGTGAAAAAAGCAGCACCTGGAATTTAAATATGTCTTAGTATCTATACTGATTAATAAAAAGCAATTTATCAAAATTCCAATCAAAAGTACCACCTTGTGACCTCTTTTCTTTAGTTCTGGCAGCATTCGATCCAAAATTAAGAATTTCCCAGAATTTGTCACCAATTCTTCATCAACCTTAGAAACATGCCACGAAAGAGAAAACTGTCACTCACTAGAATTACTAATCAATTGCTTGGTCAAGACAAAAGCCAGTTGAACAGTTTAGTTCTCAATGACAAGTCACTATAAAACTTTAAAATTATGCAGCCCAATTCATAATAGCCAAGACATGGAAACAGCCCATCAACCCATGAATGGATTAACAAATTGTGGTATATGTACACCATGAAATACCATGCAGCCATAAAAAAGGATGGAGACTTCACATCTTTTATGTTTACCTGGATGGAGCTGGAACGTATTCTTATTAGTAAAGTATCTCAAGAATGGGGAAAAAAGTATCCAATGTACTCAATACTATTACGAAATCAATATATAACATGAATGGCAAAACATAACTATAGTCCAGAAGGTAGAAAGGAAGAAGAGAAAGGGGGGAGAGGAAAGGGGATATGGGAGGAGGGAGGATATTTGGGGGGGACCTCACCTAATGTGCATGATGCAATGGTACATTTCAAAACTATTAATGAGTATAACTGTGATGGATGTGTTACTTAGTTCAATGTAACCATTTCACATTGTGTATAAAAGCAGCACACTGAACACCATAAATGCAATGTATAAAGTTATAATTAAATTAAAAATAAAAACAAGAAAAAAAAAACCTTAAAAACTAAACCAATTTAATCTTTTTAAATCTGAGTTATTTTTCAAAGAAGGATAATTTAGAACGTAAAACAAGTAATTTTAAGAAAAACTAAATGTAAGTATGTAACAGTGGTTTTATCCTCCACATTCCTCTCAAAGATTTTATATAAAAGTATAGTAAGTTCAAAGTTAGTGTGCATATATTAAGGTTTATTATTTACAACTAAGTAAACTCTAAAGATGAAAACTGCTGGTAGAAATCTTAGTATAAATTAAAGAAAACACAGGAGCTTATAAGCAATGCAATTATTGTGAATAAAGAAAATTTTCACCTTCTGGTTAAATTATCTTGTCAGAGAGGTATCTTCATTTGAGCAGTAAAGTTTTATCCTCTTCCTTACTTGAATACAGAGTATTAAAGAGTGGTTCTCAAAAGGAGGTAAAACTCCAAGGGAACATTTGACAGTAGCTGGAAACATTTTAGGTTGTCCTAACTAAAGAAAGTGGATACTACTGGCATCTAGTGAGTAGAGGATAGAGATGATGCTAAACGTCCTAAGTACACAGGACATTACCTCCCCTAAGAAAGAATTACCTGGTCCAAAATGTCAGTACTACCAGAGGTAGAAACCTTGTTGTAAACTACTATGAAATGAGGGTTATAGAGGGTTACTAACAACTGAGTGATTTTAATACTATGTTATTTTTCTATCAACTACCCAAGAAAACAATTCCATTCACTTACTCTGAAAGCCCCCAATTAAATATCAACTTTTTGGTTTTCTTCTGTGGCTTTTTGGTGAGATTTAAGCAATGAGCAGCCAGGTGGATTTTGACAAGCTGAATATTAACTAAAAGGAGTACTGAAAAGGTTAAAACTACCTTTAAAATTTAGTAAGTAAATACACAGAGCGAAATCAATTGCTTTACTGAAAATTAATTTTCAGCTGTTCACATAAAGTATGTAATTAAAAATATGAGCTGCTGGCTCGGCGCCTGTGGCTCATCGAGCTAAGGTGCCAGCCACGTACACCTGAGCTGGCGGGTTCGAATCCAGCCCGGGCCCGCCAAACAATGACGGCTGCAACCAAAAATGGCTGGGCGTTGTGGCGGGCACCTGTAGTCCCAGCTACTTGGGAGGCTGAGGCAGGAGACTCGCTTAAGCCCAGGAATTGGAGGTTGCTGTGAGCTGTGATGCTATTGCACTCTATCCAGGGTGACAGCTTGAGGCTCTGCCTCATTAAAAAAAAAAAAAAAAAAATATGAGCTGCATATAGAAAGTGGCCATCATTCTAACCTTTAT
>CAUYRH010000982.1:0-13963 GCA_963574655.1 Perodicticus potto
GATTTAAACTTAAGACATGAAACTATAAAAATACTAGAAGAAAGTGTGGGGAACACTCTTGAAAACATCGGCCTGGGTGAATACTTCATGAGGAGGACCCCCAAAGCAATGGAAGCAGTATCAAAAATACACTACTGGGAAGAATATTTTATAAGCAACGTAAACTACCACTCAGAATCATCAAGTCTGGGCCAGGCCCAGGGGCTCGCACTTATAATCACAGCACTATGGGAGGTCAATGTGGGAGGATCACTTGGGTCCAGGAGTTTGAGACCAGCCTGGGTAACATAAGCAAGACCTCCTCTCTACAAAAAAATAACAAAAATTAGCCAGTGTGGTGGCATACACCTGAAGTCTTTGCTACTCAGGAGGCAGGAGGATCATCTGAGTTCACAAGTTTGTGGTTGCATGAGCTATGATCATGCCACTGTACTCTAGCCTGAGCAATAGAATGAGACCCTGTCTCAAAAAAAAATATGTAAAGAAAATAAACTCTTCTGGTCATAATAAGTTGAACTCCCAAGATTCTCATTTCTGTTGACCAGTGAAGTTCTAACTGAAGAACTTTCTGGACATATCCTAGGCATAGAAGTACAGTTATTCCTACTGCTGTACTGTTTTTTTTAATAACATAGACGCCTTAAGATGCATCCTGCTCTGGTTGAGTCTAGGAGGTCTGTGCAAGAAAGTGAACCAGCAGGTTAAGTTCTTAAGGACAACTCAAACACCAGCAGAAAATAAGACTCTCAGAGAAGGACCTGCTTGATCCTCTCCAGTGATGGGGATGCTGAAGCTGATGCCTCTAGTGATGGAGAGAGGCGGGAGTGGGAGGAGAGACAAGAGTCAAGTTTCTAACATGCTTTCAACCTCACAGGTGATGGAAGGGGCTCACAACCAATTCAACTCATGCCAAGCAAAAGAAAAGAGACTCTGAAATACTTCAACATATCTGGAACTCATTTTTTTCAGACCAAGATGACTGGTTTTATTGAAAGACCTTTTCTTTTCTGTTGCTCCTGAGATAAAAGTCCAAGGTATTGGTTAAAGAACAGTTCCCAAGATGTGATGTATACCCAATAAATATTTAAATAACTGCTATAAAATAATTACTATTGTTTGCAAGACCCCATGTTAAGTAATGGCCATCTCTCAGGCCAGAGGGCAGGTAGAATTTGTTTTTGTATGATATTAAGTGATTTCTTCTCTTTGTATCTTCTGCATATACATAGGTTAGAGGGATTATATCAGGAGTACTTCCTAGGCCATGTGACAGAGTCCTAAGTATAAGATAATTCTTCTAAAGAATCATATTAAACAGGAACACATCCAGGTTCTTTCAGACTTACCTTTCATACCATGGTGTACCTCGCTCTGTAGCTGAGCCCCAGAAGTGATCCAGTCCACAGGGGTTTTAGATGAGGAGAAAAGGTCAGGAAATGAACCCTGGCCTAACAAAAGGAAACTAAGTCTCGCAAAGGAATTATATGCCTTTTGAGTCTTGATAAAAGGCAAGGATGCTGAAAATTCCCCCCAAGTAACAACATAGTACTCATAATACTTTATTGCTCAAATATGCCCAACACTTTAATAAGTCCTTTTCACCCACTCTCCCATTTGTTCTTCAAAACAACTCTAGCAGTAGGTACCATCATTATGTTCCATTAACAAATGCCGAAACCAGGGCTCAGAGGTAAAAGAACTTGCCCAAGGTCACACTCCTAGAAAGTGAGACAGTTAAGATTCCAAGCCAGTTCCTCTGGCTGGAATGCCCAGCCTCTCAAAGCTTTGCAAAGTCAAATACCACAGCAACACAAATCCCTGGGAAGCTTCGTCAATGTTTTCTTAATAACCCTAACTGCACCTGAAAACAAGTAAACATTAAAAATTGAGCTTGGGGTTTTTTTTTAGTGTTTTATACATCGGGAAGTCTAGACACCTGCTTTTGTATATTTTCTGGAGGGGGGATAAATAGATTCATTGTATGAAATTTATTTCAGCCATTTGGGAAGGTTTTAGAAAAGATGGGTTACGTTTGTGATTCAGCAGTGAGACATAAATGTTTAACACAAGGTCTTCCTCCTCTCCCACCCCTCCCCTGTGGATGCTTTGAATAATGCAAAGTCTGTTTTAAGCTCTGCTGATTTACTCAAGAAAAGGATCAGAATATTTTGAAATATTGGTCATACAGTCTGGCGGATGGGAGCATTAAAACACAGGGTGAAACTCAACAAGCTACTTCCTGTCAGCTGCTTCTCAAGAATTCATGGGCTCATAACACTTAATAAAAAAAAACGAGCTGTAAATAATACCTGATTTAAACTGCCTTTTCCATCAAATGAACTAGGCATTTGCAAGACCTTTGTTGGTGTGCAGTACATAGGTTTTTGTGTGTGGGACGTCCATTTTGTGCCCCTTCAGTGCTGACCCGCTGTGTGCTAGACACTTATTGTTGGCTTAATTCATGTGAGATTGGCATTCAAAGTCATATGGGTCTACTTAACAGATACTTTGCATATTTTATATTCTAATCCTTATAACAATCCATACGGTAGGTTCTCTTATTTCAAGTTCATCAGTACATCAGCTCCATGAGGACAGAAACTCATGGGCTTCTTTACCTCTAAGACTTCTGTGGTTAAAACAGAGCCTAGCATATAGTGGGTGCTTATTAATTATTACATGGATAGATTACATGGAAACTTGGGTTTCGGCAGGCCGTCCAGGAGGAAAGTGCCCAAGCCAGGCTTTGAACCTATGTTGACACGTTCCTATGATTATGCTACAAAACCTTTCATTCACCAAGCCTACAAATGCACCAGTTGTGGTCTTCCTTTCCAATCCCATGATGGGCTGTTCTCTAAAAGTCACACCCGTGTACATGGGCAGAGGAAGAGCTTGGAACAGCCTGAGACAACACAGCCTTCCCAGGTCCTATACATCTGGGGCTAGAAGACACAGCAGAGGGAAAACCTTGCAAAAGGGCTTCAAATGTCCCTGATACTGAAAAACAGAAGGGTGTGGGGAGGGAATGGGGAGAGGTGATATGGAAGGACAGACGGCCTGACCGACTGAGGTGGAGAGGGGTCCAGGGTTTCGTGGGAAGATGTGGGAAGGCGTGTGGAGCTGTGTCCGCATTACCCACAGCAGGCTGCAATGCTTTGTTAAGTGAGGCCCCCAGGGTTAACCAGGAAGGGGGAGGGCGCAGAACAGAGCAGGGGAAGATAAACCTTGAGGAGGAGGAAGAAGGGAAGAAACTCGGGCTGGAATCGCTTTGTTTTATGAATAGTTTATGAGGCGTATCAGCAGTCACACTAACGGGCAAGGGCTGGAATGTTTTCTAACTTTAAAGTGAAAGCCGCCCACCAGGCTGCGCGTGTGGGAGAGGTGACACGCAGAGGGCATGGAGGACCCTCGTAAAGCACGGCGCTGCACACACCAGCAAACGCGTCTCCCTCAAGATGTGCAAAGCACCCTGCACTTTTCCACGGCCACTGCGCCCGGCTCACTGCTTTCAGGTGGCTCCTCTCATGCCTGGAAAGGCATCCCAGGTGCACCGGAGAGAAGGGCCACAGAGCCTGTGGGGGGCTCCCCTCCACACCAAGTGCTTTCTGTTTTCAGAATGGTGCACTGGTCACCACAGAGCAGGGGTAGGTGGTCTTGCTGGGGGTGGGGGGAAGAACACACAAGGAGTCTCAGAAAGAAATCTTTATTCGTCCCAACGAGCTTGTTGCTTTTCACGGCTCCCTCCACCCACAGGCGAAGCCACAGGCGCCCCATAAACTGAGCCCTCCAGCCAAGGCTCGAGGAGCATTCCTCCCTACCTTCCATATTCCTGGGCTCTATCTCTTGGGATAGAGATGGCTGCCCTTTCCGTGTCTAGGCTGTTCCTAGGCTCTTGCTCATCCCTGCAACTTAGCCTAGCAACATCCCTTAGGTTCTCAAGGCCGATGTCCAAGATTTGCTTTGTCCTACTTCCCAGGCAGGGCCTGTGCCCATGCTAGCTTCTGGGCCCAAGCCAGGGTCTGCTGTGGGCCTCCTGCTTGCCTGGAATATAAATTCACACTTTAGTCAGCGGCTGAGGCAGGGACAGTTCTGTCACATAGGCTTCATATCAAGTGCAAGGAGACCTCCCATCACTGCGTGCACCTTTTCAGCCTCCACTTTCACTTGTCCTCTGCTCGTCCTTTCACAAGCCCTGAAGATCTGGCCTTCGGAGGCATCCCACTATCCAAGCTGCTCTCCATCTGTTGTACCTCAGTGGAAATTCAAGCCAATGTTTCTTCCTGCTTCTCTTACTCTGCGTCAAAAGGCTTATTTTCTTCTTTCCAGAAAGATTGGGAAGTTATCCTGAAGGTCCCATATATTTATTGGTGACCCTATAACAAATCTACCCTCCCAGAGACCACACTGTCTTGTTGTTTAGGGCAGAGTTTGTTTACCTACTTGAGAAGACTCTGATACCATCACAGCTCATTCTGTGACATTATTTGCACAAACTCCCTATAGAAATGGACACTAGGATATTAGTGAACACATTAACCATGGCATTGGGCCAGGAAACACTTGGATGTCCAATTTTTCTTTTTTCCTTGGTTCAGTCATTCATTCATTGAAAATTAATGAAAGCCTGCCATGTATGAAAATAAGTTCCAAGTTCTCAGGGAGCTCACAGCTCAGGGAGAGGAGGGAAGCAATAAACAAGTATACAAGTAAGTGCACAAAAACACATGGGACAGTAATGAGGCTGTGGAGACAATACAGGAATCAAGGAGGCAGAGGAGGCAGAGATGTGCTTATCACCCCCACAAGGGCAAAGCAAGTGAAGCCACCCTGTCATCTGCAAGCTTTCGTCTCCAAACTCAACACAAAGTCCTAGGGAGTTAGTCTGAGCTCTCAGAAAAAAATCCTCTGTCTAAACAGGGCTGGTCTCAATGGGCAAAAGCAGTTCTACTAAAAAGCTAAGCCCAATACCTGACATTGGCATTTCAGTATGAGGAACAAAAAGAGAACAGGTGGCAGCAACAGAGAATAGAGGAACTAAATGACAGAGCATGTGCGGGTGAGAATGCCCCAGTCAACTGTGTGGGCACACGGGGTTGCTGAGAGAAAGTGGAAGGATTCCCATCAACTAACTCTGGGCCTAGGCAATGGGACCATCATAATATCTTTTGGGCACCTTAATAGGATAGAGAAACCAATGGCAGCCCATTGAAGCCAACAGAAAGAATGACCTACTGGGAAGCTGCTGGAAAATAGGAAGCTTTGGAATTGGGGGCTGCTATGAAATATCTTACGGTTTTCTAGTTCACATCCTAGTTCAGGTAACATTGGACATGGTTATACACTGCAGGAGATGGAGGTTGGAGCAAAGTGGGGGACGCTTGGACACTTTCACAGTTGTGAAAATGAATCTGTGGCTAGAGTCAAGGGAGTAAGCAGGCCTCAAGGGAAGAAGGCTGAGGGGCACTGCACAAGTCTTCCATTGCACAAGTCTCCCAAAAAAAATTCCATCACTTCTGAACAAGCTCCTTGAATGTCCTCTTCTTTGAAAGAGCCAACCTATGTTCTACAAAGGGCTCAATGAATATACAGCTGTGATATACCTGTAGAGACAGAGCAAAGAGATACACGAGAACCCACTGATAAACAATAGGTAAGAGGATTAAGAAGGGGGTGGTACTAAGAAACCTGCAGAACCAGAAGGAAAAAAAGGAAACAGCAAGGAGCAGGTCTTCAAACCAGGACAATGTAAGGCTGGGAGCAGGCGACCAAAGGACCTCCTCATCATTATAGTTATGATAATATTTATAATAGCAGCCTGTGACAAGTACTAGGAGCTAAGGGTTTAATACGCAGTAAATCATCTCATGCTCATGTCAATCCTTCAACAGGGGGATTATGATTTCCATGACTTCTAGAAGGGAGAACTGACTTTCTGATAATTTGAGTAATGTTCCCAAGACCACATAGCTGTTCCACGAGGCTTTGGAAATTCAGTAACCACTTATGTAAAAATCAATAAAGAACCTAATAGTTTGGTATTTTCCATGCCCTACCAGATGTACAAAATCAAAATCTGTGTGGGGGTTGGGGGGGAGACTGGAGATCTGCATTGCAAAATTCCTTGGATAATATTTCAATATCCTCTGGTTTAAGAACCAGCCAGCTAGGAGTAGAGAGTAGATTAGGTTGTTTGGATCAGAGGGCTTCTAAGAATCGAAGGGCTTCAGATCAGTAGGATTGTTGAAAAAAAAAAAAATTAGCAACTCCAGGAGAAAGAGGGACAAGGCCTATCCTGGAGAGTGCTAGGAGGACTCTGTCCACACGATGATGCTGACGGCTGTTGATCTGGATGTGAAGGGTCATCAAAGACCCTCTTCCTGCCTCTCCTAGGGACCTAAGTTAGCACACTGGAGGCTGGAGGCAGACTGGAACGGAACTGCACGTGGATGAATGCAGAAGACCCCAGGCTTCCCAGACCTGAGGCCCCAGACTCAACAGAGTCCAGCTTCAGGGAGCAGGATGTAGAAATGGAGACCAGGCCAGGGACCCAGGGGCATCTGCTCCAAAGGCTAACCGTGCTCCTGTGGTAGTCCCCTGGGCTAAATCCAGCATGGCACAGACAAAATTCTCGCTGAGGAAGTAACAGTATTGTGCTTCAGGAAGAGAGATGACTCAAATGCTTCCATGGTGTCCAGGACTCGTTCTGAGAAAGGCAAGCTACCAATAGGGTCTTCCCAGTTCCCAGTGCTTACTTGTTCCCAGGCTCTCACATTAGAAGGGTCTTGGCCCTGAATCTGCCTCTGTAAGTCCTGTACAAAGTCCTTTGTGCCACTGGCTTCATCAAAGCACTGAGCCCCTACCCTGTGACTGCAGTCTGAAGGCAGGAGGTGCGGCCGGGGTGACAGGGAAGGGAGCTTTCATCTTCCTACAGGGGCTGCCTCCCTGCTGGGCTTCAGATGGAATAGTGGGCCATTGTGGAGGAGGGTCTGCCACCGCCCCGCCCGCATAGGCCAAGGACTGGTAGGTTCAACCCACAGACACACTGGGACTGGTGGACAGGCCCCCAGGCAGCAGCCCTTTGAAAGCCCCTCTCTGAGGGGATTGGAGGGCCGAAGTCAGCAGGGCAATTTGACTTTTGGAGAAGGAGGAAGCAGACCCTGAAGGCCTTCATGCCTGTCCTAGGAGCATTAGGGCTCTTTTCCTAGCCTTGCCTCTTTGGAAAGGAATATCTCAGTTAGAAGGAGGCATTCTGTAGGCCTGCCCAGGGTAACTTTTTATGCTTAGCCAGGTAAAATATGCCACATCACAGATGGGTCCCAGCCAGAGCACTTTACACAATCAGGCACATACTCACCCCCCTGCCCTCGACGGGCACATGCAGGACCCAGGCCAGTTTCACAGGAGGTGCAGGCCAGCACAGACTCCTGCCAAGTCCTGAAATGATATTGGCGCGCTAAGGACCAAGCACTGAGGTGGGCTGTTGGTGGAAGAACCTAAGGAATGGGCAGGTTTGCACAGAGGCGGTCCAAGCTCCTAGAGAGTCACCTCTAGCTGTCAACATCAACTGAGGAGAATCCCTTGAGCTCTCCAAATTCCTCGGCTAAAATACCAGGTTCAAATATTCATCCGCTTGGACTCGACTAATTCTCTAGGGCAGCACAGAGAACCCCACAGTTTTCAGATGCAGCCTCCTCATTGCATAGGGTACAAAGAAGCTAAAACTGCCCTTAAAAATAAGGGTGCGTGTGTGCACGCATGTGTGTGAGTGCATGTGCACTGTGTGCCTGCACGTGGTGTGAGCACGTGTGCACAGGTGCATGTGCATTTGCATGTGTGAATGAATAAGGGGGATAAGGAGGGAGGCCGAGAGAAGCAGGGGCAGGACATCAGACAGAAAGAGGGACACTCACCACCCACGCATTTCCACAAGTGGCCCACACCCTGACAACCTCCCCACAGCACATCGGGGTGTTTCCAAGGAGAGTAGCATGTGTGGTCACCACAGAAACAAGGCTGTACACAGCAGAGCTGATCCTCTTCAGGAAGCACACCTGCAACTTCTCCGCACGGGTGCTGTTTGGTTTTACACTGTCACCCCCAAAGAGCGTTTGAATTAATATAAACATTTCTTAGCTGGTCCTTACGGCAACAGTGGCGGTGTGGTGGGAGCGGCCGCTCAGACAGAGGTTGGCACAATGCCTTCTTCGTGTCATCCTTCCCAAGGGAAAAGGAACGGTAAGACCATTCATGTGGGTCCTGGGGTGGCCCACCTGTTCATCCAGGGCCTGCACTTGGGTGATGCAGGCGCAGGGGACAGGTTGATGACTGTGTCTGTCACAGATGTGAAGCCAGCAGGTTTTAGGAGGATGGAAATATGAGGATGGCCAGCAAGAGTGCTGCTCCTTGCCAACAGTGATGCATTCCAATAAAAGGAGAAAGGAAGCCAAGAAGGAGGCTGTGGGGGGACAGGGGTGTGGGTGCCGGGCGGAGTTGGTGTGGGAGTAGAGAGACTTAGAAACCCAGGAAGAGCAAAAAGTTTCCATCAGCAAGCATGGAGAGGAAAACTTGGCATGGAAAAATACAAGCCTGGTGAGAACCAGCTTATGAATTTTCCACAACACCACAAGAGCCAGTGATAAGAACACAGGCTGAAGCATCTGCTTATGGACATAGAAAGATGGTTGAGTCCTGTGCGGCTGAACAAGTCTCTTTGACACAATCTGGCACCTGGTGGTCACTGAAGGTGCTAGGGATTTACCATGACTAGGGCAGACATATGATCTCCTTTTTTTCTTTTCTTTTTTTGATAAATGAGAAAGCTTTATGAAAGCACACCAAATAAAGCTTTAAAAAAAAAATTCCCCAGTTCACATATAACAGTATAGATCACGATAGCTTACCCTCAATCCAATGGCCTTATACAAAAAGTCAGCTAGTCAAGTAGTCAGTGGCCTTATAAAGAAAAAATTCTTTTCTTTTACAAACAACCTTACATAGACAGACTTGTAAGACTAAAAAGGTTAGAGAGTATCAAAAAAGGATCAAATAGGCAAATAAACAGTGTGCAAAGCTCTATGATAAATTTAATAAAAAGTACAGAGGAATTGGGACCATGATGTAAGGCGCACATCTACTCCAGGCACGGGGTTTGAGGTGTTGGGGGTCAGCGCAGGCCACCTCCTCCACCACAGGAGGTGAGACGTATCTTAGCCCTGAAGGAGGAGTTGGGTTTACCAAGTAAAGTGAGGGTGGGGGGTGGAGGTGGGGGTGGGTTCAGTTTTGACAGGGGAGAGAAGTATTCCAGGTGGAGGGGGATTGTGCAACCGCAGGCTCAGAGAATGAGGTATGCTGATGGAGCTGAAAGAAGTTCAAGGAAGGGGAGAGTGGTTTATGAAGTGGTGGAATGGTGAGAGGTGCACATAGGCTCGGTTATAAAGGGCTCTGTCAGCTATCCTAGGGAACCTACATCTGGTCTTAAGAAAAGTAAATGACTTCTCCAACTTCACTGGTTGCGCTGGAGACTAAAGGTGTTCCAAATGTGTGGCATGAGTGGACTTGGAGAGGAGGTTGCCAAGCTGGGGGAAGCTGGAATTACCTAAAATTGTGGTTTCCTCTACCCTCTCCACACTGGCTTTTGAGAGAGAGAACTTCGAGTCAGAGAGAAACAGACCAGTTGCCTCATAGACCATTGAGCTGCTAAGTCTCTGATATGTTTTTCTCCATTTCATTTTGGTGTCACTGTAGGAGAGGGAAAGGATTTATGCTGAGGGGTCTCTGGAAATTCTGTTTGAAAGTCATCTTTTATAGCAATGAATAGCTGGTAGGCATGGCTGAAGATGTGTTTGATCAGTTGACCAACTGGAACTGTTGCTCACGAGCAGCCAGGCAGGTTCTTACTGAGCTCTGTTCAATCAGAGGTGCCAGGAGGGAGCAATGCTGAGGTGTGTTTAGGCCTTCATAGTGAAGCTTTTGACCCTTTTTCCCATTCCCTCTACTGACTAGACCCAGGCCTTAGATACTTATTGGAAGGTCATGGTAGAGAGTGAGGGTCACCTTAAAGAATGTTCTCTTACCACCAGCAAGCCATGCCCCAAGACAGAGAAATTCTAGCTCAAAATCTAGAGTCTAAGATACCCTCACTGCAATCTTAGCATTACTCTTTCCCAACTCTGTGACCCTGGGTCATTTATTTCACATCCTAATATTCAGCATCCTCATTTTTGAGGTGCAGATTCTCATTATACCCCTTCAAAGGGGTACGTGTATGATGATCCAATGTATTAATGCATGTGAAGCGTTCATCACAGGGCCCAGCACGGTCATCACTCAAACAAATGACAGCTGGTATTAATTTTAACACAACTATTTGTAGCAGTAGTAGTTAGTATTAAAATCTTCGAGTAGCCCTAAGACTGAGGAGACCCATGTATAGATTCTTGGCCAAGAACAAATGCCAAGATGAACCGTCACACATTCTGCCTACACAATGCCAAGAGTGCTCACAAAGCCACTGTAAATTCACCTGCGAGTCACGGGGACAACCAGTGCCATCGCGAAGGGGTGAGGCTGCCAAAGCAGAGCAGCAGTGGTGGTGGTATCAGGTTGCAACGTGAGACAGAAAGTTGTGTGAAGTGGTAAAAATGGAATATGTCTTTTCACGAATCCCGGGCAAGCACTCACTGCAATGAATGACAGGATGAAAAGGAGCCACACAGGGAGCTGGGGGAGTTGTCTTCCCAAACACATCAACAGAAAGCACGTTCTGCATATTTCAACACCCGGTGAGATCTTTATGTGCTGAGAATTCCACATATTATGTGTGTCACGAGACAAGAGTAAAGATAGGACTTTTATAGGTCTTGGCTGCCTGAGTGTTTATGGTGCTGTACAAATTCGAGCTGCTGAGAAACCAAAATGATGAAGGAGTTCACCTACGAATTGGGGGCCTGGGAACAGCATGGAAAAAGTCTGTTGGAGATGCCGCAAAAGGGGAGGTATTATGCGGCTCAATTTTTAAATGCATAAGGCCGCCTACAGTTTACGTGTGTATGCCGTGCACACTATCTAGTGTCTTGTCTCTTCTACTTGGAAATGTATTTTGGACAGCATGAGGGTTAATTTTATGTTGACTGGATGAAGGTTACCTAGATAGCTGGTAAAACACTGTATCTGGGTCAGTGAGGATGATTCAGTGAGGATGGTTCCAGACGAGATTAGCATTGGAGTCAGGAAACCGAGTAATGATCACTCTCAGCAAAGCAAGCAGGTATCATCTAATCCACGGAGGAGCCAAAAAGAACCAAAAGAAGCAGAGGAAGGGACAATTCACCCTCTGTGGTTGAGCTGGGACATCCATTCTCACCCACCTTCAGACTTTGGTGCGCCTGCTCCTCAGGCTATTGCGCTTGGACTAGCTGCCCTGGTTCTTGGGGACATCAAACTGTGGGACTTCTTGGACCCCATAATTGCATAAGCCACTTTCAGTCCTACTGTTTCTGTTTCTCTGGAGAACCCTGCCTAACAATGAGAGCCTTGAATATCAAGAAATGTGAACTATCTCCTTATTTTGGAGCTAGACAGGTAGGGCTCAAATACCTTTTGCTTACCTCAGTACCTACTGTTTGAGTCAGGATCAGGCTAACTTATGCTAAACAACCTCAAATCCCTGGTGGTTTATAATAGGCAGGGATAGGCACACATTAAAAGTTGTGACATTTTGCCAACCTGCCCTCCAGAGAGTGTATACCAGTTAATATTGCCCAGGATGATATAGGAAGCCTGCCTATTTCCCCACTCTCCTTTGCTTTAGGAAAGAACTGCCAAAGAGTAGGTCAGTGGAAAATATGGACCTGGAAGAGTCTCGTCCTCTTCCATCCACAGAACCACAGATGTTCTTTAAAGGAAGTTTCTATGCAGACACTGACCTGCTTGTTAATTGTACCGTGTCATGTGGGTTCCAAACCCCTGGGTCTAAGCAGGATGATTCCCAGGAGCACTGGACCCTGGCAGAATGCAGACTCTCCTACTCCATCTCCCACCCATGCAAATACATGTACACGCCTCTTCTAGCCAGCAAGACTTTGGTTTTCATAATTTTGTAATTAGCTCTGTGCACAACTATGAATGGAGAAGATGAAGAGGGAGAAGATGAAGAGGAAGAAGAGGAAGGAAAAAATGACACCAAGAACATTCTTCAGAAATCATCTCCTTCCACCCTGAAGTTTAATCATCCCTGATGACTTTCTCTCTAAGGAAACTACCTCACAGCAAATGCTCCCAGCCCCATTTGACCTGCACATGGCCATGGGGTAAGACAAATTGCAGGGCCCAGGCTATCGAAAAGCCATAGGGAAATCACTTCACTGGAAGATAGCATCTGTCTACATCGGTGCTTCAGACTCATTGGCAACAGTGACATTTTCAGGACAGACAGAAAGGCTTGTGTTGTCTGGTGGCTGTGACAACTGATGGTCCTCTGCCGTGTTTCTTGCAACCACTACCAAATCCCCCCTGGCCAGGGCAGGCAGGAATCTGTTACCTACAATATGCCTCCACCTTTCCCCACAGTGGCCTTCACGTCCCTGTTAGTCACGGGACTCAAGTCTGAGCCCTGATCCACAAGGGGCCCTGAGCACAGACCAAAAGAAACCAGGGCTCCTGCCTCAGCTGCTCTGCTTCCTGGTGGTGACTCAGTGAGTTATTCTTTCTGAATCATGCCCTAAAACACATGGTGACAGAAGCTCTCCTGCTAAGGTCTTATGCAGATTCAATGGAGTTAGGATGTAAAGCTCATTTATGATGAGGTATTATGAATGTACCTGACACAGATCATATCATTGAATAATTGTTAATTATTATTATTGTTATTAAATTTTAAGCCTTTTTAATTCTGTGATGACCAAAAGTGGAAACCTAATAAACACATGTATATGTAAAAATAAAAAAATAAAAATAATATTAATAATTGTTAATTATTTCAATGTCTCACTTTCTGTGTCTGCTCTAATACAGCTGACTCCTATTGGTTTCTCCTTTTGCCTCTTAAATCCCACAGCACATATCCAGTGGAGACATCTGACATTCATTCATTCATTCATTCATTCAGTTTTATTCTATGAGAACCCATCTAGCCTTTTAATTGGCAACTGGCTGACCTAGCTTGGTGTCCTAGACTCCCCCAGTAATTCAATGGATAACCTTGGGGAAGTTACTGAGGCTCATCAGCCCTGGTTTCCTCACCTATAAAATAGGAATAATAAGATCTACTCTATGAGGAAGTTTTTCTAAAATTTGAGTTTTTGTAAAATCTATCTGGGAACTATAAATGAAGATTCCTGGGCCCTGCATATCCAGCAAGCTCTGGGGGAGGACCTAGATGACTTCATTTGTAACCAATCTTCCATGCAACTGACCTAGCATATTTTTTTGTTTGTTTGTTTGGGGTTTTTTTGTTTTGTTTTGTTTTGTTTTTTATTATCTTTATCATTAAATCATAGCTGTGTGATTGTGATTACACAATAGTGTAATCAAGGGGTACAATGTGCTGGCTTCATATACAATCTTAACTATTTTCATCAACCTGATTAACATAGCCCTCCCAGCAATTTCTCCTTGATTATATGACGACATTAGTATTCTGCATTTAGCAAAGTTCGCCTGTACCCTTCTAAGATGCACCATAGGTGTGGCCCCACCAATTACCCTCCCTCTGCCCCACCCTCCCTTCACCCCTCCCTACCCTTGCCCCTTTCCCTATATTCTTGTGTTATAGTTGGGTTATACCATTCATATGACAGCTATAATTCCTTTACTAGGTATATACCCAGAAGACCAAAAATCACATTATAACAAAGACATCTGTACCAGAATGTTCATTGCAGCCCAATTCATAATTGCTAAGTCATAGAAGAAACCTAAGTGCCCATCGATCCACGAATGGATTATTAAATTGTGGTACATG
>CAUYRH010000987.1:0-26360 GCA_963574655.1 Perodicticus potto
TGAATTCCATGGATGGACTGTGTCCATTCATTGATACACTCATTCACCTTGCCCCCGGCAGAAGGGACTGTATTCATTCGTTTCCTGGCCAAGGAACCCATACACCTATATATACCCTGAGGCTAGAGGCCTAGAGGAGGAAACGGGGAAAGACCGGGAGAGGAACGGAGAGAGCTTCTCTCTCCCCACTTGAAATCTCTCCCTCTACCAGGAGGTTTGGTGTTTTCTGTATTCTTTTCTGTAAATCAATTCTGTCTTACCACGGCAGGGGGGGGGGGCGGGGAATAATGTAATGAAGAATAATAAAATACATGTATTTAAAACTTTCTAACATGCCCAAAGTTCCACATGAATAGCCACACTCAGAATGCTAGTCCCTAAGTTCCAACAACACTGTGTATACAAAATCTCTGTACATCTGCAAAAAAAAAGAAAAACACTTTATAAATGTCTCTCATAAAAAACAAAGCAACAAAAGAGCATGAGATCAAGGTGCATAGTGATTCTATCATTCACACAGTTTTTATTCAAAAATGAAGTGTGGTGAGTTTATGTTGTAAAAATGTACACGAGGAGTTCTCAGAAGAATTTGCAAATAATGCCAGTGGCTAATGAATAAATGAAAGTAAATACCCTGTTTGTTAGAGAAGAAACCTGGATCTCGATGAAAGTTAAGTCTGTTTCTTAAGTATGTGCACAGCTGCTGCAAACAGGACACTGACTGTAAGGCCAGGCGATGTTTTCCATCTCCTCCAAAGGCCAGTTTCAACAAAGACAGAAGGCTCTGAAATAAAGAAGAGCAGTGAAAATGGGGCAGTGAAAGTGCTCGACTTCAAGGAAGACTATGGAGCCTACTTAAGTGAATAATCAAAAAATAAATAAAATTAAGTTGTCAAATATTTATAAAACATAAGAAACAGAACAGGGAAAAAAATAAGTTAGGATAATGCAAGAAGATGGGTCAGAATGAGATAATAAAATTTAAATAGAATAGTCAGTGTTTGTTATTTCTAAAGTCCATTAGTTAAGTGTCCCTTCTGAGAGAAGACAGGAATTCTTCACCATTCGAGACATTACAATCACAGAAAATTTTTTAAAAATCACAGCAAACCCCTTTCACCTCAAACATCTAAATCATTTTACCATGTTTTGGTAATTAACAGCTCTTCCTCTGCTATCATTTGCCAGCTGAAACAGTATGTATTAAGAGTTGCCATTCAGTGGAGTCCACGCCAGCCCTGTGTGGAGTGACAATGCTGAGGCATTACTAGATGCTGCTTACATGTCACAGTCCCACCCCAGATCCTTCTCTCTCTACTGTATAAGCAACAGACTAGATAAAAGGAAGGCATGTAGCCATATTCCAAAAGCCATGCTAGGGCAGCACCTGTAGCTCAAGGAGTAAGGCACTGGCCCCAAGTACTAGAGGTGGTGGGTTCAAACCCGGCCCTGGCCAAAAAAAAAAAAAACTCCAAAAGCCATGCTATTCTTCCTGTTAATAAGGGTTATGGTTGCCCAACTTCAATTTCCAAAGTCTATTCTCCCTTTTTTTTTTCTTGAGACAGAGTCTCAAGCTGTCACCCTGGGTAGAGTGCCGTGGCATCACAGCTCACAGTAACCTCTAATTCCTCAAGTGAGTCTCTTGCCTCCGCCTCCCAAGTAGCTGGGACTACAGGCGCCCGCCACAACGCCGGCCATTTTTTGATTGCAGCCGTCATTGTTGTTTGGCGGGCCCGGGCTGGATTCGAACCCGCCAGCTCAGGTGTATGTGGCTGGCGCCTTAGCCCGTTGAGCCACAGGCGCCAAGCCTATTCTCCCTTTTATTATTTTTTTTTATTTTTTATTAAATCATAACTTTGTACATTGATGCATTTATGGGGTTCAGGGTACTGCTTCGATATACAATGTGAAATGTTTACACTGAACTAAAACATCCATCATAATTATACTCATTCCTTAATAGTTTTTAAATGTACCATTGCATCATACACATTAGGTGAGGTCCCCCCAAATACCCTCCCTCCTCCCATGTCCCTCCTTCCTTCCCCCTCTCTCCTCTTCCCTTCTACTTTCTGGACTATAGTTACGTTTTGCCTTTCATATGAGTGTGTAGGTGGTTATATATTGATTTCGTGGTAGTATTGAGTACATTGGATATTTTTTTTTTCCATTCTTGAGATACTTTACTAAGAAGAATATGTTCCAGCTCCATCCAGGTAAACATAAAAGAAGTGAAGTCTCCATCTTTTTTATGGCTGCATAGTATTCCATGGTGTACATATACCATAATTTGTTAATCCCTTTATGAGTCAATGGGCACTTGGGCTATTTCCATGTCTTGGTTATTATGAATTGGGCTGCAATAAACATTCTGGTGCAAATGTCTTTGTTGTAAAATAATTTTTGATCATCTGGGTATAGATCTAGTAGAGGAATTGCAGGATCAAACAGTAGGTCTACTTTTAGTTCCTTGAGTGTTCTCCAAATTTCTTTCTAAAAAGGTTGTATTAGCCCACATTCCCACCAGCAGTGTAGAAGAGTTCCCTTCTCTCCACATTCATGCCAACATCTGTAGTTTTGGGATTTTGTGATGTGGGCTAATCTTTCTGGAGTTAGATGATATCTCAAATTGGTTTCGATTTGCATTTCTCTGATGATTAAGGATGATGAGCATATTTTCATGTGTTTGTAGGCCATGTGTCGAATTCATCAGAGAAGTTTCTGTTCAAGCCTCTTGCCCACATAGAAATGGGGTTTTTTATTCTTTTCTTATTGATTAGTTTGAGTTCTCCATTGTCATACTTTAAAGAACTTGAAAAAATAGTACTTCATTTTATACGGAATCAGAAAAAACCTCAAATAGCAAATACATTACTCAGAAATAACAAATCAGGAGGTATCGCATTATCAGACTTCAGGCTATACTATAAATCTATGGTGATCAAAACAGCATGGTACTGGCACAAAAACAGAGCGGCAGATTTATGGAACAAAATAGAGAACCAAGAGATGAACCCAGCTGCTTATCGTCATTTGATCTTCGACAAGGCTATCAAAAATATTCAGTGGGGGAAAGACTCCCTATTTAAGAAATGGTGCTGGGTGAACTGGCTGGTGACCTGTAGAAGACTGAAACTAGACCCTTAAACAAAAATTGATTCTCACTGGATAAAATATTTAAACTTAAGACATGAAACTATAAAAATACTAGAGGAGAGTGCAAGGAAAACACTTGAAGAAATTGGCCTGGGAGAATATTTTATGAGGAGGACTTCCCAGGCAATTGAAGCAACACCAAAAATCCATTACTGGGATCTGATCAAACTAAAAAGCTTTTGCACAGCCAAGAATACAGTAAGTAAAGCAAACAGACAACCTTCAGAATGGGAGAAGATTGTTGCAGGTTATGCTTCTGACAAAGGTCTGATAACTAGAATCTACAGAGAACTCAAACTAATCAATAAGAAAAGTATTCTCCCTTTTAGTAACCTCAGAAGGGTGATTCAAAATGGCCAAGCTGGACCTCAGGTGTCAAATGGAACTACTACTACTAGAAGAGCTATAACTATCCAAATGAGTTAGTGAATGGTAGTTTAAATAGCCAAACACTTCATTTTAAAATACATTGATTTCCTTCCCAAGAACTTCTCCTCTACAAAGTTTGTTTTACTGCAAAAAGCTCTCTATTTCCAAATCTAAAACCACTTTAGAAGGTACTCACTTGAACAATTTTTGGCCTTTGAAGGAAAATCTCAGCAGGAAAATCTTGCATGATAACATCCTTCAATAATTCGCAGGTGTTCCAGATCAAAGTGTGGTTACTACTTCTCAAAGAACTACAAAATATAGTGTTATTCACTTTTAAAAAGAGTTCAGCTATAGCAGACTCTAAGTAGCCTAGTGACTACTAATGACTCTATTAACAATCCTTCAGGTCTCAGCTGAGACATCACTTCCCCTGAAAAGCCTTCCTAGATCTTTTTCCCAATCTGCAAATAACTCTAGCAAGGTGTTTCTTCCATTTGTCTACATTGTGTGGCATTACAATTAATTGTTGAGTTTGTATCCCCCAGCCAAGGAAACATAGAAAACTTCAAACACTTCACAATCTGATTTACTGTACAGGTAGTTCCTGTACCCCTCAGGAGCAGGGACTACCTATTAACCATTGCATCCCCCAGAAACTATCATAATGCTACAAAATAAACTCAATGAAGTCAAAGGGCACAGAATTTAATGAAATCTGCTAAATAAATTAAGAAAAATGATAGGAAAAAAATACTAAGCATAAAGGTAAATTCTAGACATTATATTATTTACTGATGCTCCCTCCTCTAGGTGGATCAGATTAGAACCCCACTCTTGTCCCGTACAGAGACTACTTCTCCATTTCTGCCCACCTGGAGATGTGGCAGGTGTTCATCCCCCAATTCTAGCCCACCATCCAAACACACACCCTATTCAGAGACATGCATTAGAAACTATCACCATCTCTGCCTTGGGGACTGACTCAGAACTGACAGATGACACAGCCCCCTGCCCCTCTCTTATGTGCCTGCTACCTCCTAAATATTTTGTCCCAAGAGAATTTACTAAAGCCTTGGAAGCACCATTATCGAAAATCACTTAATAGTATCCACCTACATCTGGTCCCAGCTCTAGCATGATGGTCTTCATGTTCCAGATTCACATGCAAAAAGGGCAGACACCTCATTTATTATGGCATTTGTTGAAATTGCACAAAGTGAATCTGGACATTAAAACATTCTCCAAATTTCTATATATCAGCCATATACTTTTGAGGGCAGCAATCAATTAATAGCAAGTACATAAGATTAGACTGACAGTACCCAATCTTCTCAATATAGTATAATTTTTCCCCTTAATCAAGCCCATGTTTTGACATATATTCTACCAAAAGACTGCATTGCTGTGGAATTTTTCCCCTTGTATTAATGAAGGGCATAAGGAATGGCCAATGAAAGAATCTAGTCAAGAAGAGATAAGTCATGTCTCCAAAAACTACATAACATTCCAACCATGAAAATGAAACGTGATGTGTAGACTGATTAAAGGCACATAGGAACTTTTCTGGCTTGCTTTTTGAAATACTGAAAATCACTTATATTATGCCTGTTACTACCTTTCACAACTACTGAGCGTCTTTTTCTAGTGAAAACATACGGTAATAACGACCACACTTCACTGCTATAAATGAACGAAAATATCTGAAATAAGTCAAGCTCCGTACCTTTCATTGGAGGAGAGAACATGTCTATCTGTTGTGGTGAGGGGCAGCCAAGGAAACGTAGAAAACTTCAAACACTTCACAATCTGATTGACTGTGAATGGAATAGCAAAACTTAAGGTATCAAAAAATAAAGAGATGACAGATTAACAATATTAAGAGTAAGGGTTCACCTTTAAAACAAGTTCCAAATAAAAAGGACATCTTACAGTAACCTAAATCATAAAGAACAGCTGCAAATTTGTTCTTCACTCGATAAATAACAGAGATCTATTTTCATAATTTAAACAGAACTCACCTAATACTAAAGTAAGTATTAGAAGAATAACACTAAACACAAACCAATATTGAATGACATTTAAAGTTTCTGTCAAATTTTCTATTTTACCCTGTGACTGACCAGAATATCAAGTTTAAATTTTACATAAAAGCAACCAGCATCTGGAGAAAACCTTTGCTTATAGAAATTAAAAATGACACAAACATAAAGATGTGTCTAGTCATGTTCAAATACTCCTTATGGTGTTAGATGTTTAAACACTTCCATAAAGATGACTTGAAGACCATAAGGTTGAAGTGCTCAAACAAAATGAAAAGAAATGTGAGAAACCAACAGTTTTAAACTATTCCTATTCAAACTACTTTTTAACAGAACTTATATTGCACAAGTTAAAGTGGCAACACTGAGAAATGGCAACTAAATAAGTCTTTTCAAATGGCAAAGTCTTTCTGCCAAATGCTTTGAAAAGAATATGGAATTGTTAAATGCAAGTAACAGTATTATTAAATTCCCAAACATAGCACAACACTTCTTTCAAAAGTGTTAACATAAAAGCATGTTGTTTAAGGAAACAGTGAGAGGTGGGTGGAAGAAAGGATAGGGTTCCACTGCACAACATGTGTCCAAAATAAGCCATGTCATAAAGCAAGACAAACTGCAACTCATAGGAAACAATGTAACAATCTCAACTGGCCTTTATGTTTACATGGACTTTCTCCAAACACCCAGTGTTACCAGCCCTAGAGATTCTCACCCTCTTCAGATGTCTCATACATCTCACCTCAGATGTCTCTTCAGTTAAGCCTCTCAGACATCTCACCTCAAAGACAAAGCTCCCTGCAAGCCTAACGAAATTTGTTCAAAATAGAAAGCTAAAGTATAACAGCTTAACAAGTTTTCCTTCTTATGCTGTTATTCAATCTGTGAGTTTCCATGAAACGACTTCCAAGTTGAGTGTATTATGTGACATCAGCAGATACGGCCTTTTCATCTCAACTATGCAGGGAATAAAATGCTAAGTACATGATTACTTAACCAGTAATCTAAGAGCAAACTTTTTAACCTTTCTAAACCTGAGTATCCTCATCAGTAAAACAGAGACACTAACAGCAATCTCACTGGGACTCTGAAGATTCATTCATTCCTTGAAAGAATATATTAAGTGTCTAATACATCTTTGGCATTGTTCCAGACACTGGGGCCTAAACACTGTTCACGGCTATCATTAAGCTTAAAAAGGAGGAAGTAAACAAGAAAATAAATACATAATTCCAGAGCATGAAATATTTTAGAAAGAAAACTCAACATAGTGATCACTGGCTAGGACCCTTGGGGAGATCTCTTAGAGGAAGTGGCATATGATCAGAGACCAAACACAGCCACACACGCAAATACCTAGAGATGAGAGTCCATAAAGAGGGCTCTAAACCGACATTTTTAACCAACTAGATGTTGGAGAAATGTTAGGAGAAACTAAGATGAGCCTGGGTCTCTGGCTGGAGTAACCAGATGAACAGTACCAAAGTGAGTTGAAGAATAAAATGACCACACATGTGGAGTGCCTGGTACAGTGCCTGACAAACATTCATCAACCAGCAGGAAGTGCTACCGCCATTACTACCACGGATCTACATGGCTGCTCAAACACAGTTACTGAATAACAAAGAATTTTACCATTTAAACTTGATAGCTTAAACTAATTTGAGTCAACTGAAACAATCAACAGTAATTTGGTAATGGAACAGTCAAGTTTGATCACAATACATCTTCACAGCAATGACACATTAACTTTCAATTTACTAAGTCAACGGGATTTACTTCCCTACACATACACACCTACTGGTCGTGGAGGCATGTCCATCTGTTGAACACTACTTTTGTCTTGAGGAAAATACCCTGTTAAGATTTCAGGTTGTTTGGACAATTCTGAAAAGAAAATATATATTACTGTATTACTGTATTTGCTAATAGTCAAACTTTGTTTTATTAGTAATGTTTTCTCTGCCTCAGTGCCCGTAGCACAGTGGTTACAGTGCTGGCCACGTACACCGAGGGTGGCAGGTTCAAATCCACCCCAGGGCCAGCAAAACAACAATGACAAACACAACCAAAAAACAGCCGGGCGTTGTGGCGAGCGCCTATAGTCTCAGCTATTTGGGAGGCTGAGGCAAGAGAATCGCTTAAGCCCAAGAGTCTGACGTTGCTGTGAGCTCTGGCATCACAGCACTCTACCGAAGGCAGCATAATGAGACTCTGTCTCAAAAAAAAAAAAACAAAAAAAAGTAATGTTTTCTCTTAAGTTTTTGAATCATTTTTCAAACTAAAAAGAAGAAAACCATCCATCCAGCTTTTTTCTCTGCATAGTCTATTGTCCTAAAGAGAAAAAATGTGAATAATGAGCCAATGTCCAATGGGGTGAGAGTGTTTCCCTTCTCTCTTCTACTGTTAACAAAATACAATTTTTTTAGAACGAAAATATCCACAATGTACATAAAAAATCTGCTACAAAGTAATCCAGCACTGTTTTCTATGCTGCTTACCCACCTTCTTCTTCTTTTACTCCAATTATATAATTCCTAATCACTTCAAATTCATTAATACTTTTTAAGAGTTGTCAGAAACAAAGAAGTCAAACCTTATCTTTCAATACCTTTGCAATTTCTTGTCACACAAAATTACATATTCGGCAGTTCAGCTGCAATGAGAACAAGAATGAGTAAACACTGAAACTAAATTTTTAATTTTGGGTTTGGTGTTTTCATGCCAATAGTTCCTAATATTAATACAGATACCTACAAGGATTTAGATGGAAAATACATAATTTAAGATTCTAGTTTATTTCCAATGGCAAGAACACAAAACTTGCATCTAACAATGCTATGCTTAATATGGTGAGCCCTATGCTAAGCAATTTTCAGGCACTGACTCATTTAATCCTCACAACTCTGTGAGAAAGATGTTCCTTCTTTTTATCTCAAATTTTGGATGGAAAAACTGAAGCCCAAAGTGGTTAAGAACCTTGGCCAAGATCATACAACCAGCAACAAAATTGAAAACTTTGATTCTGATTTTAACCAGTTTGCTATTATGTATCTCAGCATATAAAATACTTGCATTATGTCATTGTGATTGGTCCCCATAACAAAATCATGAGCTAGAGAGGATATCATTATACCCCAACATGAAGAACAAGGTCCAAAAATGCTAATATAAAGCACTTAGAACAAAGTCTGATGCATAATAATAATGAGTGCCCGATGAAAATCCATTGTTATTGTTAAAGAAATAATCTGTCAAGCTGGTCTCACAAAGTCACTGGCATCTTTTGGGTCTAAAAAAGTAATATCAAGTATATTCCCCTGTAAATAACAGTAGAGGAGGGCTATTGTCATCCTTCTGTGCCACCATAATGGTGCACATCAATGTCCTGGCTAATGCTCTTAAGAGCATCAACAAAACCAAAAAGAGAGGCAAATGCTGGGTTCCTATAAGGCCACGCTCCAGTGGTTTTCAGCTGTGATGATGAAGCATGGCTACACTGGCGAATTTGCAATCATCAGTGATCACAGAGCTGAGAAAACTGTTGTGAACCTCACAGGCAGGTTAAACAAGTGTGGAGTGATTAACCCCAGATTTGATGTGCAACTCAAACATTTAGAAAAATGGCAGAATAATCTGCTCCCATCCTGCCCGTTTGCTTTCCCTGTACTGACAACTTCAGCCCGCATCACTGACCACAAAGAAGAAAGAAGAAAATACACAGGAAGGAAAATCCTGGGATTCTTTTTCTAGGGGTGCAATATATACTTAAAATAAAATACTTAAAAATAAAATGCCTCAACAGAAAAAAAAAACAAAAAGAACAGTAGAGGAAGGAAAAAAATGTCAAAGTCATTTACGTTAACACAAGGAAAAGTGTGGGTAGAGGGAGAAGAATCTTTTTTTTTCCCTTAATCTAATGTCTCTTTCCTTAAAAATTTACCATTAGAACAATATATTTATATCTTCACAGAGCTTACTAAATTGATTCCAAATACTTACCAGTTTGACTGGTTTGGTAACCGGCAGAATATAGTGCAGGAACTTCTGAAGGAAGAATAAAAAGTCCATCTAGAATACCATCAATTTCAGCCTGTAGACTTGGCTCCACATTAGCACGAAGCTTAGAAAAGAACTCTACTGCACCAAGGTCAACCAAATGCTGGACTGCTGGGGGATACTAAAATAAGAAGAAAGTAGTCTTGAGAATAACTAAAAATGTCAAAATCTCTAACCTTTATTTTACAACAATCAAAACATGAAATTACTTTTAGCATACCAGATGTCCTTTTTTGAAAAACAAATCCTTCCTGTTATGCCCTGAAGTAAAGAACTTCTATGAATAGGACACAAATGAAGAGAGACAAACGCAAAGCACTTGACAACACTTAAGAGACCTGAGCTAACACACAGAATACTAGAAATGGACACTATCAATTCCTACTCTTTCATTTTTTAAATGGGTTACTTTTCTCCACTGACACTTTATTCTCTCCTACCCTCATCCAGTCAATAGAGTGCAATACTCAGAAGATTCTCAAATGATTGTATAGTGACATACAGTTTTGAAAGGTTAAACTTAACACTTTGACATTTGACTCTGACAACTAGCTGCTACTGAGGTAGACATACAAACATATATCTAAAAAAGAGATGGGAAAGCAACTTAACATACATGTGCTATCAATTGACATCTGTAACATTATTTTTAAATTTGTTCTTTCATACAGATGCATCTAATTTTTAAGATGTAAATACCAGAAAATTAAGCAAAAACATGACAAATGTCAATGTCCAAATATGATGTCCAAAATCGGAACATAACAGAACACTATGCTACTTCAGAGCACAGCAAAGACAATGTGAGAGTCAACAGCACAAATAAAAGGAAGATGAATATAAACCCAGATGAATTAAAATTCAACATTTCTGGTTGTTTTAAAAATGTTTAAAACTCCAAATATTTTTTAACTTCCAAAAAACGCTGCAATTAAGTGACTAAGAAACATTCATGTGATTATTTTACTTCAAAACGATCCTACCTTAACCAAACTGCTTAACAGGTTCAAAACTTCTCCTTTCATTGGCACAGATGGGAAATTGAACCATTCTAGCAGATGCAGAAAAAGGAGCCTCTCCTGGATTAGATCAGCGTAGCAGATTAAGTTGTGCTCCACCTTGCTGAGAATGCTCTGGAGGGCGCGTTCCCTGATCTCGGCCAGCTGGTGACCTGTCAAAGAAGAACAAGGTTACTCGAGTTCCTTCCTACCTGCAAGAGGACGCCCACCCGGGTCTATTCCAACACTCGGTTATTTATGCTGGGAGCGGTATACAGAAGGAAATAAACCCATTTTTTCAGAGGCAGACCACAGGTGCATTCGGGACGCGACCCGCGGAGTTTACTTCAAGTCCCAAAGACGGGTGTCCAGGGGCTGCCCCAACAATCCCGGGGCAAAAGAGGGGCTGTCGCGGGGTGGTTCGGTCGCGGAAACGTAACAGGGCCATTCTCAGCAAGTGGCCACAACAAGACACCGCCTTGGACTACAAGCAACTCCAACCATTACCTAGCTTCTTGATGAGCCCGGTCAGGGGCATCTCGTCCCCCAACTCTGCCGCCGCCGGAGAATTAAACTGCCGCGCCACAGCGTCCGGCCACAATTAATGTTCCCCGGAAACTCAGACGGCGGAACGTGAGTTCCTCGAGTTCTGAGATAACCAACCCAGCAAAAGGGTAAGAGGAGTTTCCTAAGCTGTTCTGTTGCCCGGCGTCACCAAGAGAGCTTACGGTCTCTCTGTAATTACTACTGCGCTCTTCCTAAACAGCAGTCCCCGTCATAAGAACGGGAAAGAACGGAGAGGCACGGAGGAGAACCTGCCGCGGCCGCCGTGCACGTCGGGAGTTGTAGTCCCCGCCCGGCCGTGCTCCCTGCACAGCGCTCCGGCCCTGCCGCCGCGCCCTCCGCCGGGGGTTCCGGCTTCTAAGCGCGGGAATTTGCCGTGCTGCGCGCGGGCTGCTGCGGCCGAGCAAAAAAGCCCAACCCACCCCGCCCTTCCTCCTCTGTCCAGCTGGTTTATGCCGTTTCCAACCTGCACTCTCTACTCCCAGGACGTTACAATTTACAATGTAGCCTTTTGTTTTGTTATATAAGTCCCTCCGCGACTACTAAATGACTGACCCTCTTTAACTGTGAAACGTACTGCAAAGTCAAGCGGTGTCTTTGGACGTCTGAGTTCAGAGACAAACCAGGGAACTTCGAAAGGTGGGGGGATGAAGAGGAAAAAAAGACAGGAGCGGGTATGAATTCTGGTGGAAGACCTTCAAAGCTGATTTTTTTGCAAGGTGCACTGTGATGCCTCTGAACAAATCTATTTTTAAAATTCTAAGCGACTGTACGAGTTACAACAACAAAATTAAGTTTGCGGAAGAATTTGCATTATAGAGAGCATTTTATCTCACTGATCTTTTCCATTTCCTTGGGAAAGAAAGAAATGTCAAAGCAGATGAAGTCGCCCCTTGGTATCCCTGGGGGACTGGCTCCTGTTACCAAAAATCTAGGAATGCTCAAGTCACTAATATAAACTGAGCTATTTGCATATAACCCAGGCACATCCTTTTACACACTTTATCATTTCTAGACTACTTATGATAACTAATACAGAGTAAATGCTATGTAAAAAGTTATTAAGTGTATTTTAGTTTGTATTCTTTTTTATTTTATTTTTTCCAAACGCTTCGCATTTGTGAGAAATCGCATTGGTATTTTGATGGGAATTGCATTGAATCTGTAAGTCACTTTGGGCAGTCTGAACATTTAACAATATTGATTTTTTCCAATCCATAAGTATAGGATATTTTTGCACTTCTTTGTGTCATGGTTGATGTTTTGGTGCAGAACATGTAGACGGGGAGGGAAATGGTATTCCTATTTTTGTTTTGCCAAAGAGGGAGCTTAAAATCAAAGAAGTACCCCACACAAGGTCACATCACCTAGTGATGAGGACCTGACGTTATGGTTTTTTTATTCCATTCAAGGACCTAGCTGCCTCTGTGTGTGTGTAGATGGAAAAGAAGAGTGGTGAGATTTGAATCGCATCTTAAAGAGTAAGTAGGAATTTGCCAAGCAAAGAAATAGGATCAGCGAATTTTCACCAGGGAAAATTTGCAAAGGCAACAATTCAGAGGAGTGTACCTCACATTTCAGGAAAGTGAGAAATTCAAGGTGACTGTATCACCTTTGGGAGGGAGAAAGGGGGTGCAGGTGCAACCATGGTGGGTTTCTCCACTGGGCTTCCAGGGGCTCCTCCCTGCCCTTTCAGCCTGTGTAGCCCCTGATCTGTGCAACTGAAAAGACACTCCATTCAGGCTGCCAGGCCCTCTGGCTTCCAGTTGGCTACAACCAATGGAAGTCACCAGCAGGAAATTAAAGAAAGAGGTGTAGACATTTAAGAGGTGTGAAGAAAGAGGTGTAGATATTTAACCAAGATTCCCCTGGCCCATGCCTAAGTTTGTCCAAGAATATAACAGCGGCTGCATTCCTTAAGCATAGGACCACAGCTTCTGTTGGCCAGTGTGCCAAGTGGCCCAAATGGTGGAGACTGTGGAAGCAGTCACAACAGCTCAGAAGTTTCTGTAGTTATTGTGTGCAGGTTTTAGTTCTGGATCTGAAGTGTAAAGATCAAAAAAAAAAAAAAATACATAACAATACAGAGAAATAATGCAAATAACTTTTCAATGATATTTCTAATATGAACAGTCTTAGATGATGAGAGCCTGGGGATGCATCTGCAGTAAGGGGTGATAAAACATGTTGAATTTTACATAAAGGCAAATGATAGCTGGGAAATGGGTAAGGGGTGGAAATGTTTTATCCTGAGATCTGCTATGAGCTCAAGCCACATAATCCTATGGAAAACACATGGACCCAGAGACACAGGTCAAATTCTTTTACCTAATTATCTGCTGATTCTATCAAATTCTACTCTCTCCACTTAAATCCGAATCATCTTCAACCTTTCAGTCACACCAGTAAGTCACTGGCAGTCATTGCCCCAGTGTGCTATTTCAGATCACTGAGATAAGATATTTACAACCGAAGTCACAGGAAATAGTAACTGTCCTAAGAACTCATATTACTATCTGCAGTGATTTATTCTGAGGGAAAATGAAGTGCTTTCTTTACTCTTGTAAAAGGTACACATTTTTGTTCTTCATACTTTAAACATGAGTTTTAGTATTTGGGGTTATTTATATTAGGTCTGTAACTTCTGGTCTCATGCTTTTCATACCCATTCTTTCTGTTACTATTGGACCAACTTAAAATATTTGTCTCACTTACATAGGATAAAATATTGCATAGCGCACAAACTTTGGCGCTAGAAAAGCATGGCTAGAAAATCAGCTTGCAGCCTCCTAAACTGCATAATTGTCAGCAAGCTAATTACTCTCCTGGTTGCAAATGACAAACTCTAACTCAAACAAATAAGCAAAAATATGTATTTATTATCTCACTCTAGAAATGCCCCTAGCATCTAGACTTTGCTTCTCCTGGTGTCTCTTGGCTTTGCTTCTCCCAGTGTCTTTTCCTCATTCTCTTCTATTGCAGGAAGGATTCCTTCAAGAAGTAGGGGGAGAGAGGAATGTGGGCCAGGCTACCATCTTCCCATGTAAAGATCTAGAAGGAAAAGGAAGTTGCTTTCACAAAGTCTAGACATAAAATTTATGATAAGGACTCTAATCAGAATTACCTTAATTACTTGGAGATTACCTAAATTACTTGTTTATACTTTCTGAAAAGCAGGGCAGGATATTATAAGCTACAGGGAGGGGGTCAAAAGACTTCCGCTATGACAAGGTGTGCTATTTGCAGAAATGAGTGAAAAGATTAGTGGGAAGGGGAGAATTAATGATATTTCTATACCTTTAAGGCCTCAGATTCCATAAGTAAAAATTGGGATTAGTAGTAGTACCTACAAATAGGAAAGTTTGTGGACCAATGAAGATAATTTAGAGAAAGTCTTTATTCCAGGTCTCACAGTTGGTAGTTACTACAAATAATATCTCTGTTTGAGCATCTGTCAAACTGGGGGATTCCTCCCCTTTCTAGGAATCAAATGCCTTGTCAAATCTCTCAGTACAACTAGAAGGTAGAAGCACCTTTCATCAGAGGGTTCCTGCGTCCTAAAAACAACTTTGCTACCTCAGTAATGTACATTTAAAGAGCAGAGGTGCCCACAACCTTACAACCATTTATTTGTGCAGCCATATCCAGGCAATATTTCTAGCAAACCAAAAAGAGAAGGGAGTGGTCTGACTTCATTTTTCTAATCTTTTAAGGGAATAAATTATTGGCCCAAGAGAGAAATCCTTTTACAGTCTACTCTCACATTAATTAAGATCCTCATCCATCTATGAAAACAACATTTTAAAAAAGAGCAAGCAAGCAGGATCCCTAACAAAGGAGCTCAAACCAGTACAATTGTGGAATTTATTTATTGTCCCCAGGGCAGACGTTCATTCGGTGTGTCTTTCAGGAAAGTTACCTGAACCCCAACCTGCCCTATTTAAGAATAAAAGTCATGATTTATTCATAAATCTGATCTCTAAGAAGGAAAAATGATTGGGACCCAAGGTCTCATTCCTCAGTTATGAATTCTTCTAATCAAGCTCCTGTGAATCACATAGTATTTAATTTTTAAGGGGAATGATCAAATTCTAATTTATCCTCCCAATACCAAAATAGAAAGTTAATGAATATTTTATGCCATCTTAAAGTGGTAGGATTGAAACAAGAAATATTCACATTCTGTTTCAAATAGCAGAGCAATATGGATTGGAGCTCTGCTTTCTTTTGCATAATTTAATAAATAGGGGTCTTGGAGAAGGGGAGACCAGAAGGTCTGCTTTCAGTACGTCTATTCAACATTGTACTGCTAGTCTTATATACGATAATTAAGAAAGATAAGGAAATAAAAGTCACCCAGATTAGAAGGAAAGATTTCTATTTATATTTGACATGAACTTACATACAAAAATCCTAAGGAACCCACAACAAAACTCTTAGGGTGAGGTAAAGACTTTAGCAAGGTCTCAGACTATGAGAACAATATACAAAATCAATACTATTTCTATACACTAGCAATAAACAATCCAAAAGTCAAGTTAAGAAAATAATTCCGTTTACAATAATGTCAAAAAGAATAAAATACTTAGGAATAAATTCAACACAATAAATGAAAGCCTTCTACACTGAAAACTACAAGACATCATTGAAAGAAATTATAGAACACTTAAATAGAAAGACATCCTGTGTCATGAACTGGAAGATTTAATATTGTTAAGATGATAACAATCCCAAAATTGAACTACGGTTTCACAACATTCTCTATCAAATACCCAGCTTCCATTCTGATATAAATTGATGTGTTCTAATATTCCTATGGAAATCAAAGGAATTAAACTGGCCAAAATAGCCTTGAGAAGGAAAAAAATCAGAGGATTTACACTTCCTAGTTTTGAAACTTATTACAAAGCTACAGTATTCGAACTTGTGTGGTATTTGTATAACAATAGACACAGATCAATGGAATAGAATTGGAAGTTCAGTAATAAACACTCACATTAATGATCAACTGATCATCAACCAGTGGCCCAAGACAATTCTTGGGGGGCAAATAGTCTTTTCAACAAATCGGACAACTGGATTTCCACAGGAAAAAAAATGCATTTGGATGTATACCTCACATCATATGCAAAATTAATTCAATGTCAATCAAAGACCTAAACACAAGAGCTAAACTATAAAATTCTTAGAAAAAAATAAGCATAATTTAATAGCTATGACAGCAAACCATGAGCAAAAAAAAAAAATTTAGATAAACTAGATATCAAAATTAAAAACTTTTGTACTTGTAAGGATACCATCAAGAAAATTAAAAAGCAACCCACAAAATGGGAAGACTTATTTGCAAATCATCTATCTAATAAGAACCAATTATCCTTCTGGAATATATAAAGAACTCTTACAACCCCAAAATAAAAAGATAAATAACCCAATTTAAAAAGGGACAAATTGACAAAGAAGAGTGGGGCAAGATGCTGAGTAGAGACATCAGTTACCAGATCCTCCCAGAAAGAAGGAAAAGTTTTTGTTTTTGTTTTTGTTTTTGAAGAAAAAGTTTTAGATTAAAAAAATGGATAAATTATTGTGAATAGATACTTCTTCAATGAAGATATATGTCAATTATATCTCAATTGGGTATTACAAAAAGAAAAGCAATACAATTTATTTTGTAAAGATACTAAAACAGTTTGCTAAAGAAAATCAGCATCCTTTCCTGGGAATTTGTGACAGCATTATTTTCCACATCTTGGTGACATTTAGACACAGCTCTTCCAACATGATAAATCAGCCAGATGACCTTTTCATGGACCTTAGAGCATCATTCCTGGTTATCTACATTACTCAGAAAATGTAAGAAGTTTCTGTCCCACTTCTCTATTTCTTTCCAGTTCAGATACCTTTCCACTCTATCATTTAACTCTGTTTTTTGTTGATGGTGGTTTTTTCTTGAGACAGTCTCACTTTGTTACCTTCGGTAGTGTGTGTTGGCATCACAGCTCACAGCAACCCCCAATTCTTGGGATCAGGTGATTCTCTTGCCTCAGCCTCCCAAGTAGCTGAGATTACAGGCCCCCACCACAATGCCTAGCTATTTTTAGAAACTGGGTCTCATTCTTACTGAGACTGGTTATGAACTCTTGAGCTCAAGGGATCCGCCAGCATGGGCCTACCAGATTACTAGGATTACAGGCACCCAGCCATTTAACTCTTAAATACATTCTATTCGGTAAAATGAGGTAGGTGTATACTTTGATTTCCAAACTGTCAGATTTAATTAGCAAGATGGGAAAGTTCTGGGATGAAGAGTGCAATGTATCGTCAAGGTAACGTTACCATGTTTAGATGTTTCTTCAACATGTGAAGTCACATAATCTCACTATTACAGTCAGATATATGATTCCAGTGAAACATTGTCTCCAGGAAAAAGAAAACAAACTGCTAAAACAAACTGCCATAAACCTGGAGGCGTAAACAATAGACGTTTTCTTCTCACAGTTCTGGAGTTGAAGTCTGAGATCAGGGTGCCAGCATGGTCAGGTTCTGGGCAGATTCCCCTCCCTCGTCTGCAGACAGCTGTTCTCCTGGTTCCCCCCCCCCCATGCAGGGGAGCAAAGGGCCGTCATCTCTCTTCTGTCTCTTCTTATGAGGACACTAGCCCCATTGCTGAGCACTCCACCTGCACATTTTCCAAAATCCCTACATCCAAATACCATCATGCTGGGGGGATTCAAAATCTGGACTTGTGGGCGACATGAACCTTGAAAACACAGCAAAATGTGAATGTGTCCATTGAAAAGAAAGAACTTGGAATAGACATCTCTCCAAAGATGATGAACAAACGGCAAATAAGCACATGAAGAGATACCCAAGGTCACTAATCCCTGGGGAAATGCAAACCAAACCCATAATGAGACGCCACTTTACAGTCGTCAGGATGTCTCCCATCACACAAAAAAACACAACACATATTGGCAAAGCTGTGGAGAGGGTAGGACCCCTGTGCACGGAGGGCGGGAATATAGAAGAGTGCAGCCATGTGAAAAACAGGTGACTGTCCCTCAAAAAATTAAGCCCAGAATTACCTTATTATACCCCAAAATAATTGACAGCCAGGACTTGAACCGTTAAGTAAGATAAGCCAGTCACTGAATTTCAAAGTAAAAAAAAGGCACATATATTCAGGGCAACTTAAATCTGTGTCTCCAGGAGAAAAAAAGAAAAGAAAAAGGTAATGGCTCATGACAAGACCTTGCGGTATCTCATTACACTTTCATGGTTTCACCCAAAGGTGACCGTTTACAATTAACTCATGGGAAAACAAACATTGGACAGCATCACAGACGCGATGCAGGAGAGACAAGCTGGCACTGAGGATGTCAGGCCCGGAGCCTCGATAGGGAGAAGGGGATTGCAGAATATCAGACTTCGAAATGAACTTAGAGATTGTGCTTGTAGTTTTGTTTGCTTGTTTATTTTTGTTTTTATCCCAGTGGACATGCAACTCCAGGGCGTGAGTTAATACCCAACTTCTTTATGATTCTTTTAGTATACTTGTATGTGCGCACTTTTCTAAGGAGAAAGTTCGTGGCTTTCATCACGTCCCCAAAGCATTCTAGCGACCTGCAGAAAAGAAAGAAACAAAACTAGTCCACTCTCACCTTTGACAGGAGTGGAAACTGAGATTTGAAGAAATGTGGCTTAAAGTCCAAGATCACAGGGTTAGTAAATTCTGCTCCTTCTTTACACTGAGGTATTTTAAGTTTCAGGTGACTTGCCCCGGGGGAGAATTTCCATTTTTGAGAGCTGCTGGAACTAGCTGTCCTTCAGACAAAGGGAAGGACAGGATCCCAACCTCTGACTCTGCGGGCTCTGCTTTCATGATTGCAATGGGGGTTCTTTCATAAGGCAGAGAGGAGAGAGACAGGAATAGAAGCAGAAGGCTACAGTGTTTGCTGACAGTGCCCTGTGGAGGGGTAGATGCCTGTAACTTTTTTAGATGTCCTTGGACCCAAGCGACTCCCCTGAGATAGTGGCAGGAACTGGAACCATTGTGTTCATATCACAGCACAATCTAGATGCAGGACTCGGCACAGCCCGATCTGGCCTCCAGGAGGGAGAATGGAGAGCAATTCACAGCAGGACCTTTCCAGAACAAAAGAAGAAGGAAGAAATTTGGGCTATGCACAAAGACTACAAAAACCAAACAGGCAGTCTGATAAAGCATCGAGCCAGCCAAAGAAATTTAAACCCCTCTCTTGGCAAGAACTAGCTATGTTTTAGTAATAAGATCCTTTCACAGGAAAGCAGGTGCTTTGTAGACAACTGGTCTTAATGAGCGCACATCAATAGGTTTGGCTGAAAACCTTGCAATACCAAAGAACAAAATAATTAATTCAAATACGAAGGTACCATAGTGGTTCAGTAAATTAAGGCAAACTGCCCAGAAACTGTGCACTTTTCTGTTAAGTCTCAAAATGTTGTGCCAAGTCGCATAATGCTCAAAAGAAATGTTAGTTAAGTTAGTAGATTAGAATTATCAACTAATTAAATCGTAAGGCATAGTCTTCCAGCAGGAAGCAGTAATGAGCAGCAAAGAGCTCGTCCAATTAGCCAGGGAGCAGTGGCATCAGAGGCACCGGCACCAATCTCCCCCCAGCATCGGCTCCAAGGCTTTAGTTGGTGATGACAGGAGACAGGTTTTACAGGTGTTTCAGACCATGCCATAGATAAATCATTTTCTGCCTCTTTCAGAACATGTGGGTAACAAACACAAGAGATTCTGGTTGTATTTTCTTGTATCCATGAAGTGGTCAGGAGATAGTTAACATAACAGGTAGGCCACACTAACAAAAGACCTGTGTGCTGCAATCAGAACTTGAATTGTTTACCCCATGAAAAATAAAAGTCATTTACAAGAATTAGGTACAAAAACATCAAGAAGAATAAAACATTTAGGAATAAATTTAACAAAATAAAGGTAAGACTTGTACCCTGAAAATTACAAAAGCTCATTGAAAGAAATTTTAAAAGACCTATATTTAAATATTTAAAAGACATCAATGGGCTCTGCACCTATAGTTCAGCGGCTAGGGCACCAGCCACATACGCCAGAGCTGACAGGTTTGAACCAAGACCAGGCCTGCTGAACAACAATGACAACTACAGCCAAAATATAGCCAAACACTGTGGCAGGTGCCTATAGTCCCAGCTACTTGGGACTCTTCTGAGGGTGACATAGTGAGACTCTGTCTCAAAAAAAAAAAAAAAAGAGATAAGTAGAAAGACATCTTTTGTCATGAATTGGAAGACTAGATATTGTTAAGATGGCAATACTCCCAAATTGATTTGCAGATTCAATGTAATCTCTATCAAACTTTTTTTTTGGAGATAGAGTCTCACTCTGTCACCCTCAAACTGGGCTCAAGGGATCCTCCTGCCTCAGCCTCCTGAGTAGCTGGGATTACAGGCACCCGCCACAATGCCTAGCTAGTTTTTCTATTTTTAATAGAAATGGGGTCTTGCTCTTGCTCAGGCTGGTGTCTAACTGAGTTCAGGTGATCCACCTGCCTCAGCCTCCTAGAGTGCTAAAATTATAGGCATGAGCCTCCACGCCCAGCCTCTTTCGAAATTCTAACTGCCTTTTGTACAGAAATAGAAAAAGGTTATCCTAAGGTTCATATGAAATGCAAGAGAAACATAATAGCTAAAACTATGTCAAAAAAGAAGAATGGAGTTAGAGAATTCCCACTTCCAATTTCAAAACCTATTACAAAGCTACAGTCATTGAGACAATGTGGTACTTCTATAAGGAATAGACTAAGAGAAATTAATCAAATAATGTTGAGAGTCTGGAAGTCAATCCACAAATATATCTTCAGTTGATTTTTTTGTCAGGGTGCCAGGACCATTCAATGGGGAATAAAATTAACGTTTTCAAAAAATAATGTTAAAACAGCTGGATATCCATGGGCAAAGAATGAAAGAAGCTGGCCCGAATCTCACTTCATACACAAAACTTAACTCAGTAAGGGTCAAAGAGCTAAACTTAACAATTAAAACCACAAAGCTTTCATTGTATTTATTTGTTTTTTATGAGACAGAGTTTCACTTTGCAGCCCTCAGTAGAATGCAGTGGCATCATAGCTCATAGCAACCTCAAACTCTTGGGCTCGAGCAATCCTCTTGCCTCAGCCTCCCAGAATGCTAGGATTGTAGGCATAAGCCACCATGGCCAGCCTAAAACTATAAAATTTTTGAAAGAAAACATAGGTCTGCATCTTTACAGTCTTGGAATAAGCAGCAGTCGCCTGGATATGACGCCAAATGCACGGAAGGAAGGAAGAAAAGAAGGAAGGGGTGGCACGTGTAGCTCAAAGGAGTAGGGCACCGGCCCCATATGCTGGAGGTGGCAGGTTCAAACCCAGCCCCAGCTAAAAAATAAAAACTGCAAAAAAAAAAAAAAAGGAAGGGGGGGAGGGACAAAGAAAGAAATTGGACTTCATCAAAATTTAAAACTTCTTCAAAGTCTCCTTCAAAGGACACTATGAAGAAATAAAATGTCACAGCCAGGCACAGTGGCTCATGCTTGTAATCCTAGCAATCTAGGAGACTGGGGCAGAAGGATCACTTGAGCTCAGGAGTTCAAGACTAGCCTAAGCAAAAACGAGATCCCGTCTATCCCTAACATAGAAAAATTTAGCTGGTTATGGTGCCAGGTGCCTGTGTTCCCACCTCCTCAGAAGGCTGAGGCAGGAGGATTGCTTAAGCCCAGGGGTGTGAGGCTGCTGTGAGCTAGGCTGACACCGCAGCACTGCAGCCTGGGTAAGAGAGTGAGAATCTGTCTCAAAAAAGAAAGAAGAAGAAAGAAATGTCACCCCGTAGAATGGAAGAAAATATTTTCAAATTAAATAAAGGTCTAGTATCTACAATCTATAAAAGGAACTTTTACAACTCAGCAATAGGAATAAACCACTTGAAAACTGGCAACAGATCTTAATAGACCCTTCTCAAAAGAAGATACACAGGGCTGGGCGCAGTGGCTCACGCCTATAATCCTAGCACTCTGGGAAGCCAAGGTGGGTGGATCACCTGGTCTCACGAGTTCAAGACCAGCCTGAGGCAGAGCGAGAGCTCATCTCTAAAAATGCTGGGTGTTGTGGCACGTGCCTGTAGTCCCAGCTACTCAGAAAGCTGATGCAAGAGAAATGCTTGAGCCCAAGAGTTTGAGGTTGCTGTGAGCTATGACTCTACGGCACTCTACTGAGAGCAACAAAGTGAGACTTTGTCTCAAAAAAAGAAAAATACACGAGTGACTAATAAACACATGAAAAACTGTGCACCATCATTAGTACTGAGGGAAATATAAATCAAAACCATGGTGGGGTATCACTTCACAACCAGCATGGAGGCTATAATTTTTAAAAATGGAAAATATAGTAGTCCCTCCTTACCAGCAGTTTTATTTTAGTTTATTCGTTAATAATCCTATGAATTTTGCCTACAACTCGTAAGCTACTAGTGTAACACCTATGTGTTTTATCCATCCATCTGTCTCTTGCCCTCTGTAGCAGAAATGCATTACTATAAATATAGCAAACTCCAAGGACTTAAAAAAACTGTTGGATTTAGCCAATTTTTAGAGTACTTTCATGTTATCCCCCTCTTCACAAACCATTACAAACTTTAGCTACTTGATCTTGTAAATGAATATGGTCCTTTGGAAAACTCTAACCTTATTCTAAAGCTATTTGACCGTCTAAATAAATATGATCTTTGTAAAATTCTAACTGGGTGAGGTTGGGTCTCATGAGGATGGACGCTGTAGTTCTAGGGCTAGAAAAGCTACAGAAATCAGCTGCTGTTACTGGAGTGCAGGGGGACGGCAGGGGTGCTGCTCACAACCACGCAGGAGAAACAAAAGCCCTTCCATCCCCAGCCTTGGGCCTTCCCTTCAAACCTTCCTGTGGACAGGATGGCACGGAGCCAGCAGGCAAAGCAGACATGAGGTTCATGGAAACTCGGTTCCTGTGTCACCAAAGCTGTACAAAAGGTGGTCGGCAGCTGCGAGGCAACGGCTCGGTAACCGCCCCAACACCCTGTCACATGTCACATGCAGTTGCACAAGTTGAACACGCTATCACTACTCTAAAACTGGAGGCCGCTCCTCACTGGCATCAAAGCTCCGATACCAACTGAAGCTGTGATGGTCTATTTTTATTTCTTTGTAGGACAGACTGGCATTCTATTCTAGATGAAGCCTAAGAGAATATCCCAAAAGACTAGCTTATCTTTTCTCTCTTGAATGAGAAACCTATCCTGAATTTTTGGCTAGTGGTCAATTCTTTATTCTCCAAAATGTTTAATTTAAATCCCATCTTTGTTCCCAGGTTTTCAAAATGGTTTATTCAGTGATTCCAGCTAGGATGTAATAATAAAATATTTCTAAGGATTAGGCCTCTGGCAACTGCCTCCATTTCTCTACAAATCTATAAAACATGACTCTCAACTGACGTGAATTCTTCTCAATATAAAATTTGGCTGTAAATTCTTTCCTCAATCTTGTCTCTTACTGAACTTAAACTATGATTGAAGACAAGCTCCATTCAAGGTGTATTATTATACTGGTTATGTTTAGTTATTTGTGAAGAGCAAAGCTCAGTTTAACTATCAAGGGAATTATACCAATATCACTAATCACAGATATGCAGCTTGAATTGTTCTGAGTAAGAGTAGAGATTCAAAGCTATATTGAAATGTTAATAATTAATGAGACATATGCAATGTTAATGAAGCCCAATATACTCTGTATAACTTGTGACAACACAGTCTGGGCTTTGAAATGCATGTGTTTAAATGAGACAACAGAGTTGGAGAAAAATCTCATACACATTGAGGTGCTACCTTCCCTGTTTTAATTTTAAGCAGGTTTGCATCATACTGTTGAAAGCAAAGTAAAACTATACGTGAGATTGGACTCAAAGAGCTAGTAACTCTACATGCTGTAAAGCACAAAGTGGTATTATTAATATCAATAATTATATCCTTTAATTTCACATATCTGTTAATTAAAAATAATTTTAATCTCTATGGTAATAGAAAAATATGCAAGAATGGTTTAACATAGCAAGAAATACTGTTTTATGAAGAATATAGTTTTAATAATGATATTAAATAATGCTAGTTTCATTTGTGAAAATATTTTTGTGCTACATCTGCATGTCCAGATTTTAACCATTTTATATATATAAAATAACAATTATTAAATATTTATTAGTTCATCCATTCACAAAACATATTTTTTTTTTTGAGACAGTCTCAAGCTGTCACCCTGGGTAGAGTGCCATCGCGTTACAGCTCACAGCTCTTGTGCTTAGGTGATTCTCTAGTCACCCGCCACAACGCCTGCCTATTTTTTCGTTGCAGTTTGGCTGGGGCCAGGTTTGAACTCACACGCTTGGTATATGAGGCCAGCGACCTACTCACTGAGCCACAGGTGCCACAAAACTTCTTTTTAAAGATATACAAACGTAAGGCTGGGCAGTGGCTCATGCCTATAATCCCAGCACTATGGGAGGCTGAGGCAGGAGGATCACTTCTGGAGTATTCTAGACCAGTCTGAGTAAGAGCAAGATCCTGCCTCTACAAACAATAGAAAAATTAGCCAAGTGTGTTGGCATGCACCTGTAGTCCCAGCTACAAGGGAGGCAGAGGCAGGAGAATCACCCAAGCCCAGGAGTTTGAGGATGCTGTGAGCTATAACACCACTACACTCTCCCCAGGTCAATGCTCTGTCTCAAAAAAAGAAAAAAAAGATAATGCAAAAATAAATCAGTTATTGCCCCTGTCCCAATGGAACCTAGAGTTTAGTAAAATCTTGGATTTTACCTCTATTCCCCTATGCATGTTTCTTTTTTTTTTCTTTGTTACTGCTAATTTGTTTATTTATTTATTTTATTGCATCGTGACTGTGTACATTTATGAGATACAATGTGCTGATTTGATCTACAATGTGGAATGCTTACATTAAACTGATTAACATAACCATCACCTCATTTGGTTGTTGTGGCTATTTCTGTACTCAAAATAGATTTGAAATGTACCATTGCATTGTGCACAATAGGCGAGGTCCCACCAAGTACCCTCCCTCCTCCCGCCCTCCCCCTTCCCTGCGTTCATTTTTTTAAATGCCATCTTTGAATATAACTATTGGTCTGAGAAAGCGCCTGATTGCAGATTGAAATGTAATGTTTGGTTTTTTCACTTTTTCTTTTTAAAAGACAGAGTTTCACTCTGTGGCCCTGGCTACAGTGCCATGGCCTCAACTAGCTCACAGCAACCTCAGATTCTTGGGGTTCAAGCGATCGTCCCGCCTCGGTCTTTGGAGCAGGTGGGCCTACAAGTGCTCGCCATAATGCCTGGTTAATTATCTCTATTTTTAGTAGGGACAGGGTCTTGTTCTTGCTCTTGATCACGCTGGCCTCAAACTCCTGAGCTCAGGTATCTTCCCATCTCAAACTCCAGCCTCATGCTAGGGTTATAGGTATGAGCTCCTACAGCGGTCAACATTTGCAATGTTTGTTCACAACAGCCTTCATGTGGTTTGGTCTCTCCCTCCTTCCTTATTAAGCAAGTACCAGGATACATAATCTATTTAAATAACATGTTCGAGCCCTATTTATAGACTATACAGAGGCTTATATAAAAGGTTAAAGCGAAAAAAATTTTTTGTTTGTTTTTTTGCAGTTTTTGGCCGGGGCAGGGTTTGAACCCACCACCTCCAGTATATGGGACCGGCACCCTCCTCCTTTGAGACACAGGCACTGCCCTAAAGCAAAAACTTTTCCAAGTAGGTAAAGCCAAAGAATAACTTCTTGGTCAGACTGAATTATTTATTGTTCAAATTCACCAGAATTTTATACATATATACATATATTTTTAATTAAGTCATATATAGAGAGAGATCATGAATACATTTATGCCTTTGTGGGATTCAATGTGTTGATTAATTGTACAAATTAGAGTGCTTGGCTCCGTGCCTGTGGCTCAACGGGCTAAGGCGCCAGCCACGTACACCTGAGCTGGCGGGTTCGAATCCAGCCCGGGCCCGCCAAACAACAATGACGGCTGCAACCAAAAAATGGCCGGGCGTTGTGGCGGGCGCCTGTAGTCCCAG